>JADRCD010223909.1:0-15000 GCA_019843815.1 Montemys delectorum | reverse complement strand
TAAATGTTTAAGAAGTATATTAACAAGGTACTACTCTCTGGATATAAAAGCGATCCCCTGCAGATTTCCCCCCCAAACAGCAGCACCTTCAGAGAGCTTACTCTGTTCAGCTAATAGAACAATATTAGAATTATTAATTAGGTCTAAATAATAACATCTCCCTGACAGCCAAAACAACTCAAGAATATTTGTAGTTTTAATAATCTTATTAACAAAAATTACAAGTATTTGAATTCAACAGTCAACTGAAGCGATTTTAAAGAATAGACAAGTAAGGGTGCTTTGATATTATACCATCAAGTTTGAAATGGATGGGATAAATTTTAGTCAAGCATCATTAAACTCCATGCAATAAGAAGCAGAAATTTGGAAGTTGACTAGACAGACTAATAGTCAAGGCAATATTCAAAAAGCCTATTCTAAAAAAAAAAAAAAAAGTATCAAACCTAAGTGGTTTCATGGACAAAATTACTTAGCCAGGGCCTCCTGTGCAGTAGGCAAGTTCTATCAAACTGTCATAAACTGAAAATCTAAATGTTAAGGTTATGTAAGCTATTCTAGAACACAGAGAAATGTGAGAAACCTTTACAACCTTGCTGGAGGGTCCCTCGCCTAAGATGCTTGTGTCATTAACAAGATACACACTTGGGTGGGTCTGCCCACTAGACCCTGATAAGCAGTTAATCACCAGGGTAAAGTGGGAAAGACAGAAATACGGATGGAAATTTTATTTGTAAGTTTATATAAACCTGTGTTGACTTTTTAAAAATGTTTGCTTACTTATTTACTTGTGTATGTGAGCATGTGTGTGTGTGTATATGTGTGTGTATGTATATATGTGTGTGTGTGTGTGTGTGTGTGTGTGTGTGTGTGTGAGAGAGAGAGAGAGAGAGAGAGAGAGAGAGAGAGAGAGAGAGAGAGAGAAGAGCTCATGTGTGCTGTGTAGGTCAGAGGACAACTTGTGAGAGCTTGCTCTTTTTCCACCATTCGGATCACACAGATCAAATTCAGGTCTTCAGGCCCAGCAATAAGCACCCACTGAGACATCTCAAGCCCCTTGTTTGGCTTTTGATAGACTTATGTTACTGTAGCAATCTAGAAAACATATTAAGGGGGCTAGAGAACTGGCTCAGCAGTTAAAGAGCACTTGTTGCTCTTGAAGAGGACCTACATTGGTTCCCAGAACCCATGTGGTGGCTCATAGTCATCTCTAACTCCAATTCCAGAGTATCCAACACCTTCTGACCTCCATGAGCACCAGGCATGCAAGTAGTGATGTGACCCACAGACATGCATGCAAGGCAAAATATTCATATCCAGAGAAAACAAACATTTTATTATTTAAAAAAAAAATTAAGCCATCCTCTTGGAGAGGGTGGGGTGGGTGTTCTGAGTCTCTATTTCAATACTCTGCCAAAGGAGAGAAGGCTTTTAGCTTAAGTTACTCAGTTTTACTTGGAACACGGTTATGTAGAGGGAAAGGTTTCTCTGGGCTCATTTCTAAATCAAGGATAAAAGTAGCTGGGCAGTTATGGTGCATGCCTTTACGCCTTTAATCCCAGCATTTGAGAGGCAGAGGCAGGCAGATTTCTGAGTTCAAGACCAGCCTGGTCTACAGAATGAGTTCCAGGACAGCCAAGGCTATGCAGAAAAACCCTGTCTTGAAAAAAAAAAAGCAAAAAAACAAAAACAAACAAACAAACAAACAAAAACAAAGGATAAGAGTAATTAGCCCATAGGAGTGCTATGGGGCTTAAACAAGATCATATGAAACACTGGAGCAGAGTCATGGTTTAATAAAGAAAGGATGTTGTTAACAGCACCTTTATCGTATGGATTTTCAAGTTTGATAAGTGCTCTTGAAGCTTACTTGACATAGCTTCTTCTATGGTATACTAAGGTACACTAAGCTGTAACATCCAGTTAGAGAAGCCCCAGACCACTAGTTACAGGGCACTTAAATGTGAGCAGTGTAAACTGAGATTAGTAACACAGAAATCTTAGTTTTAAAAGGCTTACTTTGAAAAGGAAAAGGTAAAATAACTGGTTAATAATTTTTATGGAGCCAATGAGACTCCTCAACAGGTAAAAGTTCTTGTCACTGAGCCTGAAGATCTAAGTTCCATCCCTAGAGCCTACATGATGGAAGGAGAGAACCAATGCCTGCAAGCTGTCTTCTGATCTTCACCCATGCCTACACATGCGCTTACACAGGTGCGCGAGCGCACACACAGAGGAAATGTAAAAATTAAATTGTTTTAAAGCTTAAGAATTTGTTAAAACCTAATTGTATGTGAATTTCTCTATTACGTGTATTACATGTATTACGTGTATTACATGATGAATTGATAATCCAGAGGAAATGTTGTTAAATAAAATATACAAATGCCTATGGACTTATGATCAAACAAACCAATGGAAACTGAAAATATTCTAAGTTGAAAGTGTATCAGGAGTGGCCTTTGTGGGTTTAAAACAGAGCACATGAAGATGGGGTTAGGGGAGTGGTCACAGGGATAGGAGAGGAATTGAAGAGAAGGGGATGGGGTAGGTTTGACCAAAACACATTACATACATATACAAAATTCTCAAACAATTAAAAAATGCAATTTAATTTTTTTTAAAGAAAAAAGATCTTTCTGGTCTGCCTAACCTCATTTGGCAGCACACTACACTATAAAGCACTAAATTTGTCTAATGGCATCTTGTGTGGCTAGCTGAAAGATGAGACCCAACACCAATGACAGATCCTCACAAGAAACGAAGATACAAAATACTTTATACCTGGCAACAGCTCAAGAAAAGGGTGAAATTCTAAGTGTGAAGTTTTGCTGAGTGTCACTTTCTTAGCACCATAAAAGTTGAAACTTTTTAAGTAGACCATCTGTTTTATTAATTTTACCTGATTTTTTAAATGTTCCTGTTGCTACTAGAAATTTGAAAATTGTAGTTGTGGCTTGTGTTATATTTCTACATCCAATGCTATATTAAACTGTTAACAAGTACTGTCAAAACTTAAGCTCTCTAGTGTCAGGGGACTCAGCACCCCTAGAGAGAAAGCTCCAGGCAGCTCACAAGACACAATTTGGGAGAGGACACCTTTGTAACCCATGGCCTGTGTGTATGAAGGCAGAAGAAAGCCTGGTGCCAGCTTGAAAAACTCCACCCAACTCTGAGAGTTTCAAGAGGTGAGTCTTGTTTTGTGACTGTTCCTGAGTCTTGTGGAAGATGCCAGGTTGTTTTGACATTGCTCCAGGCTTGAGAAACACATGTATCTTCATAATCTGTTGAGCATAGAAATCAAGATAATGTTGCCCATTCTACCAGTGTCCTGCTTGCTGTGCCAGCAATGGGCTGCTGGACCTCTCACGGGCTAGGCAAGTGCTCTACCACTGAGCTATACCTGAAGCCTAACTAGTTTGCAAAGAAGTACTCACAGAGTCAAAATAGTATCCAGAGTTCTGGAAACTGTGGCGGTTGTCATGCGCAGAGAAAGGGAAGTTTTTGTTTGCCGCTTGCTGGGGAAGAGTGAAGAGAGAGATGAAAAGTACAAGTCAGAACAGCAAGATGCCCTCAGAACTGGGGCACAGCGGTAGGGAAGGGAGAGAGGCAAGGGACATGGGAAACTCTCAGTGAGGCTAATGAAGTCTATCACCTGCATAGAGTGAACAGCACAGGACATGGACTCAGGTACGGGTGGGGCTTCCAAAAATCCTATTACCAAATCTCTGAAAAAAAGTATCTCTTTCAAAAATGTCTTTGGAAGCAAGGATGCAAAACTGCATATATGCACAGAGCCAAATGCTGGCAAGGACCTTCGATAGCATGGGGGCCAACCTCTTATCTGACTAATAAGAATGGCAGAAATCAAATCCTGGAAACCTGGCCTGATCCTAGAAGCCCCGAGTCTGGGTTCCCAGAAGCCTGGAGCCTGAGTCAAGGTTCACCGTGAGTGCGGTTGATATTGATATTAAAACCATTCTGCCTCCTCCTTCACACCGTGAGGCTGGGGAAGCTGCTCAGGAGCTGGCAAGGGAGGCAGAACGTGGCCATTAATGACTAAAGGTTCCTGTGGAGAATTCCAGCTCACTGTCTGGACCAGGAGGGAGCAGTAGCTAGAGAGGACATAGGTCTATCACTGGGAACCTCGGTATGGCATATGGGCAGATGGGTTAGCTGTCTGGTCAAAATAGCACTTCCTCAGAGAGCCCTGAGACCCTGTATCTGGGCCCCATACTCATGTCACCTTCTCTCGGATTTTGTAGATCGGCGGCAGCCTCCTCTCCACCTGCTCAGACAGGTATGGACAGTGGATTTCTTTCAAGGAAGCACGTGTGATGGATTCTGGTGTCTTCTCCATCAGACCAATGTGAGTGAACTGGAAACACAACATGCATCTTGATTAGAACCAGATATAGCTGAGTCTGGGTGCCCACTATGGGCTTCCTCTGCAACGTGTTTAAAACACAGTTTGGGCACTTCTTGAATTCTTGGGGAATGGTAAAAACCCCGGGTAACTTTGAAGTATTCCTTCCAAACTAACATTTCAAGCCACAGGGGCCTCTTCTTTTTCAAGGTTTTAGGAGCCTGGAAATGATTCCACAATCTAATAAAGAGATGACAGAACCATGTGGTCTGAGGTCTTCCTCTGGCTGGGGAGCCCTGGTACAGGAGCCTAGCATCCAGCCCATGTTCTAAGGACTGGATCTACTCTCAGCCTTAGAGGTTGCCAAGCATGCTAGACTAACTGGCCAACAAGCTCTCAGGGGTCTTCCTGTCTCTGCTTCCATCTCACCATCACTGGGATTACAATGGGGTGCCACCACTCCAGCTTTGTATGTGGCTTCTGGGGATCAAAATCATGTCCTTCCACTTTCAAGGCAAGTCTTTTTACCAACTAAACCATCTCCCCACCCATCTCTTCCCTTTTGAAGTATAAAGATGTTGGTTAACTCCGTAATTATCTCTCTATTCTCCCAAGTTAAGATACAACTGTACATTCGTGTGACTTTTGATTGGCATCTGTGCAAGAGTGTGCTAAGAGCTGGGAGGTTGTGTTATAAATTCTATGCACTTCATAGGTGTTATCTCCAGCCATGAAGAAGCTAAAAGACACATAGGACTTGACGGAGTGGACAGAAGATAAAAAAACACAATGAAGTGTTATTGAGAACAGGGTCATACGGGTCAGTTTTATGTTTAGAAATCATGGGGCTGATCATGGCATGATATCTGGTATGAATCAACTAAGGTATGACTGACACCAGACTTCAGAGGACTGTGAGTCAGCACAAAATGAGTGACACTGGATGACCTGGGAAGCCCAAGAGGGATCAGATATGTGATCCATCATAAAACTCTGCCTGGCAGAGTATCATTTTTTATGTGGGTTTTGTCTAAATGGGCCTTGATGTCAAAGGCCTGAATCTTTGCCTTTTTCCAAAGGCTGCCTGTGTATTTTTGTCTGTAAGCTCATGTGCCACTTGACTGTTTGTGGCCAGTATGTACCAATGTGTGCCTGGGTGCCTGCTAGTAGCTCCCTACCTAATATATAAAGTATGTCCTATCAGCTTACACATTCCTAAATTCCCTTCAACCTCCCAGGCACCTGTGACCCTCCTCCTTTCCTGTATTGGAATTTGAGACTTGCAGATGTAAAACTCTACAGCACGGATGTGGGAAAATAACTTGTGCACACAAAACAATATGTAACTTACAAGAACACAGTATGATGAAAGTACCACCACGTGTGTCTCAAGTGGCTACCCATGGGCTGAGAAGAAGGATGAGGCCAAGGACAACAGAACCACCAGGCAAACCCACCAGCCTCCATGTGTGCAGACCCTCCTATGGAAATGTAAAGAACTGCCCATGGGACCCCCATGAGTTTGTTCCTGATGAGACGTGTAATATATATGCTAAAAAAAAAATGTAGGGAAACAGCCAATTCTAGTGGCTTAAGCCTGTAACCCACTACACAGGAGGTTGAGATAGGAAGATCACAAGTTCAAGGCCTGCCTGGGCAACTCAGTAAGACTGAGTCAAAATAAAAAGTAAATAAACAATACCTCAATGATGGAGAGCTTTGCCTAGCATGGGTTCAGTCCTCAGTAGAAGGGAAAACATTCTCCCAAAATCCTTACCCCACCCTTAGATCTTGAAGACTAGCATAACATCCTAATGTGGGTATATATAACTCTACATATAAGTAGTTGGCACACATTTGTATCATACAGATGATATAAGAATTAAAATCTATAATTTTAGAAATGACATGTGGCCACCTGGTATAATCGACATCACTTCTGAACACTAAATGTCTTTTTATTTGCCACAAACTTTTTGTTGCCCTCTTCCTCCCTCCTTGTGGTCTACACTACCTAACCCCAGATCACAATGTTGACTGAGCCCTCATGCATTTTATATGAAGGGAACCGATACAGCTTCACAGGAAACAGGCCACACTGCCCGTGGTGTATACCTTGCTTTCCTGACTAACATATACTAGAACATTCTCAGCCAACTTACATATACTTTTAAGAAGCTTTGCATTTCCGAGGCTAGAGTCACGCTCAGGTATTGCCTGTTGCCTTGGTGTGCTAGAGCCCTCGAAGAATAACTGCTGACCTTATTCACTGGCTGTACACTTTCTGGCACAGTCAGTCACCAGGTTAGTGACATAATAAAAAAAAAAGAAGCTTTGTATTAAATTTTAAAGCATTATCAAACAATTATTGTTCAGGTGTGTGAATGTTCATCTCTGGGCAACAGGTCAACCACGGGTATCACTCCTCAGGAGCTGTCATCTTGATTTTTGAGGGACAATCTCTCACTGGGACCCAGGGCCTGCCAAATAAGGATAGGCTGGCTGATCCGTAAGTCTCAAGAACACGCCTGTCTCCATGTCCCCAGTGCTTGGCTACAGACAGGCGCTCCCAACCCCACTTGTTTATGTGGGATCTGGGAAACAAACGTGGGCCCTCATTCTTGCGAGACAAACACTTTGCTGACTGAGCTATCACTTAAGGCCCTAAATAATTGTAATTGTTTACTTATTAGTACTGTGTGCATGTGTGTGCATGATGTGCATACGTAAAGTGCATGCACGTGGAGGTCAGAGAACAACTCTGTGAAGTTGGCAGTCTTCCTCAACCTTGACAGGAGTCCAGGGATTGAACTGGAGTTGTCAGCTTGCGTGGCAACCGCCTTTACCTGCTGGTCCCTGAACAGTCACTCTTAAAGATGAATACAAAAAGTGCAGTCAGGTTCCAAGTATTCTCTCTGTTCTCCCTTCATCCAATTAAGTTGCAAGCCTCTTGGAAAAGGCTGGTGGGGCAGCTGCTCTGATAGTGGGAAAGATGGCTCACATCAGCCCACAACTGACTTGAGTGCATTCGTATTCTGCAAGTCTGTGGACTAAATCGCTGTTAAAAAATATGGCTCTAGCATTTTAATTTCACTATTTTAAAATATATATTTAATGGCTATAGCATGATAGCTGTGAAATAAACCCTTCTGTTAGATAGCGTAACCGTGAAATACAGCTTTTTAACTAGTTGGTGTTGAGATTTCCGCTGCCTTCCATCACTCAGCAACTGAAATATTAAATAGGAAAATGAAAGTGAGTGGGGGGGGGGGAAGCCTTCCCTGCCCAGCAACAGCCAGATTACAACCAGCAAGGTCAACTGCAAAATGACTGTCACCTCTAATGGGACAATTACTGTCCTCGCAGATGGGCTGCAGCTGACTCACCGCCAACAGCTTCTTTAATTTACCCAACTCATCTGAAGTTCCTTCTGGAAACCTCAGGATCAGCACTATTCTTTTTTACGCTCTTAGGTGCTGACAGCAGAGAGGACTTTTGCCAGAGGCTCAAGTTTGGCTAAGGATGTGGATGGACAGCGTCTCTCCTCACTCCTGAGGACCAGGCTGCCCTGCTGGGCCTGTGGCTGGAGGAGGACATGAAATATCTACCCACGATCTGTGGACTCTCACTTTATCTCTTATAACAGAACTTGAGTTCACCTGAAATGTAAATGTAGTTCATAAAAAAAAAATAAGCATACTCCCATGTAGCTGCTATATTGGCTATATGAACCCATGAGCCTACAAGGCTCCTGGGAAAAGTATTGTTTTCCTGATAAAGAAGACAGATACCTTCAGTATTGTTATCCTTTGACCCCCTTGTTTTCCTGCCTGGAGTGTATGTAGACTCTCTACAATGTGGAAAAGACTAATCCTGCGATGAGAGTGGCTGAACAGAAGGCTGGAAAGAACCCAGGACTCTGAAAACTCCCTGGTGCTGAGTCCCAGCACTAACCTGCCTGCTTCTGAACTTTGTTGCTATTTAAGGAACAACATAAATCTGTGTCTGCCCTGCATCCCACCATGCTGGTGACCAAAGCCCAAACGCAGGGCCCTGTACGTGCTTGGCAAATACCGCACCAATACGCTATCTGTCCAGTCTTGGAGTCAGCTTTTTAGTCAGTCAAACATCCATCCTATCTGATATTTAGATGACAGAAACATGAAGGTATCTTATCTAGGAAACACAGTTTTCTCACTATGAGCCATTACAAGAATGTGGCTGAGACAGGCAGAGGCAGGCAAATCTCTGTGAGTTTGAGGCAGCCTGGACTATAAAGTGAGTTCCAGGTTAGCCAGGGTTACACATTACATGTAAAACTCTTTCTCAAAAAAATTAATTAATTAAAATAGGAAAAATTTAAAATGTGGCTGACACTATTTCCCATTTGGCTTTGGCCCCAAGGGAACTCAGATTAAAAAATGTTTCCCAGTCTCAGCATATTATTCTAACATATTTATACTCATCATAAATTTGTTTTACTTTATTAGACTTTTCTGTTTTATCGTATATTCTCTACATGTTACTTTTGATCTTAATGGGATAAAATAAAGTGTACCGTGTGTGTGTGTGTGTGTGTGTGTGTGTGTGTGTGTATGAATGTGAGGTGCACACATACTATACTTAGGAAGTGCTGACTGGCTCGTCTGCTTACCTTTGTCCTTCGGGATGAATTATCCTGCTGGTCTCACAGCGGGTCTCTAATTTTGGTATATTTCATTTTACATTTTAAAAAGTCAAGATTAGACAAAACTTGTTTGCCTTAGTCTAAGGTTGATACTGAAGAGACTGCAATCAGTGTTGTAAATTCTAAAGACCCAAATTTCTCAACATCCCTTCCCTTTTCTCTTTTAAACAAACAAACAAAAATTTCAGTAGTTTGGGAGCTAGAGATATGACTAATCAAATAAAGATCTTTGCTTTGGCCTCGAAAGCTTGAGGACCAGGTCCCCAACACCCACATAAAAGCCAGGCTGGAGTGTCAACCCACCTGCCATCCAGCACTCAAAAGGCAGAGATGGAGTCACCAGAGCAAGATGGCTGTTTAACCCAACCAGTCAGCTCCAGACTCAGGACTCTACCTCCGTGTATAAGGTAAAGAGTTACTGAGGCAATGCTTGACTTCATCCTTAGGTACCCCCACAAACACACATGCACAACACCTGTCCACACACATAAACATGTTCATATACTACTCACACACACACACATGCAAAACACCCACAAATTTCCACCCCAGCCCCACCCCGCCCCCACATTATTGCCTTAAAGCTTTGAACACAAATCTTTTCTCAGATTCTGCCTCTCATTTTGAGAGTGGAAAACGACAGGAGGATTCCCTTTTTGTGAACAAGTCGTAGGAACTGGACATGGAAAACTGACAGTACATGAACTGTGCATATTAAAGAGCAAGTGAGAAGTCCTTGGGCCAAGATACAAATGTTTCTAGAAGACACTAGAATTCCTGACTGGGCTGTCTGTGATATCAACAAACAGGGGTCTTGCCAAGAGAATAACTTGAGCCCAGGAGTCTGAGAGATGATGGAAACAGATAACAACTGTTGGACTAACAGGTAAACAACTCCTGGGCTCTGTCCATTTCCTAGTCTGGTGACAAGAACTGGACAGGATTTGTTGGGAATTTAAGAATACTTCAACAGGGCTGAAGAGATGACTCAGCAGTTAAGAGCACTGACTGCTCTCCCAGAGGTCCAGAGTTCAACCACATGGAGGCTCAAATCTGTAATCAAATCTGATGCCCTCTTCTGGTGTGACTGAACATAAAACAAATAAATATATCTAAAAAAAAAAAAAAAAAAAAAAAAAAAAAAAGACTATTTCAGCAAATACCGAATATGCCTTCTGCACTGGATGGACACCACTGAGGAAAAATAACAAAGGCCCCATGGAAGTTATGATCTAGAAGTAAGAGACAGATCAGCATATAATGAGGGATCTAGTATTAGAAGGCAGGTGTGCAGAAATAGACAAGGCAAAGTAGGTAGCAGATGCTACCCAGTAAGCATCCTCCAGGGTCCACCCTGTGCCGAGCATTTTCCTTCTTTCCCTCTTATGCTTCTTTCCTCTCCCTTTCTTCCTTTTGCCTTCTTGCGTTTCCTCGTGCCTTCTCTCCTTCCCTCTTCTCTTCCTTTTCTTCATTCCCACATTTCCACTCCCTTCTGCACCCTGTGCCTCCCTTCTTTCTCTCTGTCCTTCTTCTTTCTTTTTTAGTTTTATTTTCTGAGTCTGTGTCTTGTCAAGTAACCCAGGATGTCCTAGAGCTCTCAATCCTCCTGCCTCAGCCTCCCAAGTACTTAGATTACAGGCTTGGCCTGTGTCCCTCAGATTCATGTGTATTCATTCAATCCTCGAAAGAACACTGAGCTTCCCTCTTAACAGGGGAAGAGACCAAGGCCCAGGGTCTTTTCAAAGGCCCTGCTACCATAGGCAGCAGAAGGGAATCCAGCTCAGATCTGTGCCCTCAACAACAGCTACATTTTATGAGGAAGCTTTTGGGACTGCATTCTTCCTTACCCATCTTCCGTCCTTGCTCAAAGGCGGGTTGAAACGCCTCCCTTTTGCCATTCTCTCCAAGGAGCTGAATGTACTGAGTTTGGCTCCCTCAGCTGTCTATGGCCTCATGAGCTTGTGACATCTGTAGAGCTTCCCTAACCCCTGTCCCTGATCTTCTCAGTTGTTGCCCAGGCAGGAAGGTGAGAAAGCCCACTATGGTCATGGAATGGAAGCTCGTGTCACAATGGGCAGAGCCTTCTAAGCCCCAAGAGAGGGCTTTGCCATGTGTTCCTTGCTTCGGGTTCCCCAAGCATGTGCAGAATTCTAACCACTAGATTCTAACTGAAGAGGTCCCAAAGCCAGCCTGAGACTTGAGGAAAAGAAGATGCTGGAAACTCAGCAAACATCTCGCACCCTCCTGGATCCAGCATTGTCCTCATGGCAACCGATTGTTTCAATCTCTTAGTTTTCAGAAAACTAACCTGACTCTTGCTCTGGAGCTGACCTTTCTCACATCAGCAATGCTGCTGGACCAGGACCAAAGCAGCCCCTTTCTCCTTCCATATGTTCTCTGTGTCCCAGCTCAGGCCTAATCTCCTACTCCTGGGCTCCCTCACCTGCCTGGCATGGCATAGACACCACAAGGAGAAAACCTTTGGGCATACCTATGTATCAGATTCTATTCTAAACTAAACTCCTTTCCTTGTTTTTCCTTTATTTATTATTCCCCACTGGGGTCGCATCCTCAATAAGGTACCAGAAGGCAAAACAACGTCATGGGCTCCCTCTAGAAATCCTCAACACCGCTAAAGGCTGCCTGCCACTCTGGGGCGGCAAAGGGTGTTTCTGAAATCTGGACTCTGTCCCTGGGTCAAGACACAGACTGCCTGTCTCCTGCTGAGTGAGTGATGTGCTTTCTGTTTTTTTCTTCTTTGTTGGATGCCAGCAGCCAATTCTCTTGGCTGTTCCACGTGAAGATGAGAGTGGACATCCACAGGATGACTCCTTTGCATTGAAAATTGTCTTCAACTTCCACCTCCTCAAACCATCTCCTCTCTGGTCCTAACAAGAGTTGCCATGTCCGTGATGAGAGACCTTACCCTCTTGCAAGCACTTAGAGTCTCTCAACATGGGTCCCTGGGTGTGACCCCTAAGGTACCACAGTCTTGCTGCAGCGGGGACACAAGAGCCAAAGGCTAAGGAGAAAAAGAGGATCACATCTGAAGCTGAGTACTGGCTCAGTGTGGCAGCTGTGTTGAAGTCTGGCCCTGAGATACAGGATTCCCTCCTGCTTGTCTCCAAGTTGATCAGTCCCAGGAGGTAGCTGTCATTTCTTGGTCTCTGTACATAGTGTCTGACTCCAGTGGTACAGTGCATGATGAAAAGAAGGAACTGGGGGCCTTGTGTTACATTGGCCTAATCCCAGCCCGTGGTCTCAGTGGTCTAAGAAATGACCTTGGCAGCTACCATTACACTTCCTTTCGTGGCCCAGAACTGAAATATGTGTGAAAGGCTCTAACAGGCCCAAGCATGGCAAACACAGTGCCAACAGGTTTTGCCCTTCTTTCTCCCTTGCTGAACAGGTTACATTCCTAAAACTAGCCCCCAAGGTTTATCTCCTTATTTGGCCACAGATTCATTCCTGAGACAAAACACCAAGGGCCAGTCATCAAAATTCATTGTTTGGCTACAATGGCTAACTTGTCCAATCAGATCTTATCAACTGACCCTAGCACAAACTCCATGTTTTTTCTCCTTAAAAACCTATCCTGCAGCCAGGTGGTGGCGGCGCACGCCTTTAATCCCAGCACTTGGGAGACAGAGGCAGGCAGATTTCTGAGTTCGAGGCCAACCTGGTCTACAGAGTGAGTTCCGGAACAGCCAAGGCTACACAGAGAAACCCTGTCTCAAAAACAAAACAAAACAAAACAAAACAAACAAAAAACCTATCCTGCAAAAAAAAACCCACTTGCTACTGCTGCCTACTGTCTGCCTTTGCCTGATCCAGAGGCAGTGCCCCCTTCCTGCTTGCCTCTCTGGGGTACTAAATCTCCTTTGAGCTGATAATTAGTGTCAGGGTGTATTCTGTACCAACTCTGAGGGGCTCTCTAACCTTTGCAATGTGACCACACACCTCTCTGTACAAGAGACTATGAGTCGGGCTTGGTGGTGCTGTAATGTTGTTTAGCTCAAAGTTCTATCAGAGTCCCAAGGTCAACCAGCTCTGCCACCCTGATTTCGAACTTGGGCTTTCTTGTATTCTAATTGGGGGGTGAGAGGTGCTGTCATTCTTTATAGTATAGGTGTGGCAGAAAAGGAAGACACGTGCCACCTCTTCCTGCGCACCGTGGTCATGGGCCCCGGGAAATACTTGATAACTCAAAAGCATGTCAGAAAGTTAAGAATGGACACAAGGCACATACTTCCATGTCTGCTTAGTGCTTTCATGCTTGCTGTTACTTAAATGACTTCTACGTCATACCAATGAGTTGGGCTGATGATTTTCTATTTATACATGCCTAGCCCACTACCAATTCATTTTCCATCCCACCTTGCTCTGCGCCCTGGGATCTGATGTGTAAGAACTGCATCACCTAGTCTCCTAGTGTTTGTGTCTGTCTTAATTCATCCAGAAGGGAAGCCCTGATGGGGACTGGAAAGGCAGGAGGAATTGGGTGCAAGGAGGAGTGTGCTGCTGTCATATACGACACCCAGCTCTCTGGGAGAGTAGCAACCTGACTTGTGGTGGGGTTTGCTAACGTCTGTGCTGTGAGAGTTTCTGCTGTGGTGGGTTTCGAGCTACTAATATCGTTGAACACAGGATAAAGCAGAGCTGTGTATGAGTCTGTAATATACCACTGAGTCAAATTGCTGAGCTTCCAGGCTCCTTCCCTAGAAAGCCATGAACTGGAAGCAGCAAAGCGTCTCTACCAGCATCCATGGCTCTAGCCCCACAACCACAGCTCTCCCTGTGAAGGACTTCCTTTGGCTTCCAGGTATATTAGACCTCCTGCTCCTGCTGTTCCTGCAATCTGTATGCTTCCTTGTCGGTTCTGTGATGCTGCTGGGCCACAGCTCTTAGAAGAGACTTAAGTAAGCTGTATGTCTGCTCTCTCTTTTTGTCTCTGTCTGGGTACGTGTGTGTGTGTGTGTGTGTGTGTGTGTGTGTGTGTGTGTATACACACATGTGTATTCACATATGAAGGTCAGAGGTCAATGTCAGGTGTCTTCCTCTATCATTTGCTCCCCTGTTTTTTGAAACAAGGTCTCTCACTAAACCCGAAGCTCACTGGTTTTGGCTAGACTACTGTCCAGAAAGTCTCTAGGATTTTCCAGCCTCCACTTCCCTGGTGCTGGAGTTACAGTTAGATGCCCAGCACAGTATCTGACTTTTACATGAGTGCTATGCATCTTAACTCAGGGCCTCATGCTTGCTCAGGGAGCTCACTAAGCTATCTCCATGTCCCTGCTCCTCTGTCTTCTAATGTACCATCAGTCTCCCTGGTGGGACATTCATAGAAACTGAAGCAGGTGTTAGTAACTGTCTCCATTGGCAGGAGGGAAGTGGCACCTCAAAGAAATGAAGTGGCTCAACTTGGTTGCACAACCGATATGTAACAGAACTATACTGAACCCAGATGTGCCAATGCCACTTTTATGGAAGCTTTAAGCAGGATCGTTCACTTGTGGTCCTCAACTTGCTAGACAGAAGATAGAAGTTCTGCAAAAGTATGTCTTTATAAACTGGTCAGTGGTGGTGCACACCTTTAATCCAGCATTTGGGAAGCAGAGGCAGGCAGATCTCTGTAAGTTCTAAGTCTACAGAGTGAGTTCCAGGGCAGCCAGGACTACATAGAGAAACCATGTCTCAAAAAATAAAACAACAAGCAAACAAATGAAAGTATGTCTTCACTTAAGGAAAAATTTATCCTTGAACAGATATTACTGCAAATCCACTGTGGACTCCTACCGTTGTCCTCACCAACATCCGCTCTCATTAAACAGCAAACATGGTTTCGGCAACATATCCAAGGGCCAGTGTCCCCTAACCACCGAGTAATCCACATTATTTTCATTGAACTGTCTTCAATATCCATAGCAAATGGTTTCACCTTTTGTGT
>JADRCD010223908.1:26904-47893 GCA_019843815.1 Montemys delectorum | reverse complement strand
CTCCCACTGCCCGGTACCCCAGCCCTCCATCATCCCTCCCACTGCCCGGTACCCCAGCCCTCCATCATCCCTCCCACTGCCCGGTACCCCAGCCCTCCATCATCCCTCCCACTGCCCGGTACCCCAGCCCTCCATCATCCCTCCCACTGCCCGGTACCCCAGCCCTCCATCATCCCTCCCACTGCCCGGTACCCCAGCCCTCCATCATCCCTCCCACTGCCCGGTACCCCAGCCCTCCATCATACCTCCCAGTGCCCGGTACCCCAGCCCACCATCATCCCTCCCACTGCCCGGTACCCCCGCCCTCCATCATCCCTCCCACTGCCCGGTACCCCAGCCTGCCATCATCCCTCCCACTGCCTGGTACCCCAGCCCTCTCTTGCTACCTCCCCTAGTGATTACTGATTTTGCCCCTCCTTTCCCCTGCTTCCTTAGCGCCTGCACCTCTTTTCACCCTCTGAGTCTCCTAGTTTTCTAGACTTTATTTGTAACTACATCCATTTCCATCCATACATGTATACATTACAAGCTAGGAGCCACAGATGAAAGAGAACATGTGGATTTTGTCTTTCTGAGATTGGGACAGACACCTCACTTTATTATATGTTCCAGATTCATCCATTTTCCCCCTGGAAATTCATTTTCTTTACAGCTGAGTAACATCCCATTGTGAATTGGTTCCACGTTCTCATTATCTACTCTGTTCATGGACATGTAGGCTGGCTCCAAATCCTTTCTATTGTGACGAGGGCAGCAGTAAATGTGGATGCATAGGTATCTCTGTGGTAGGATTGGAGTCCTTTGGATATGTTTGTGAGTGGTGCACTAGGTCATATGGCCCATTTGTTTTTAATGTTTTGGGTGATGTCCATGCAGATTTCCACAATGGCTGTACTAGTTTGCACCCCACCCACAATGAATAAGGGTTCCACTTTCCATACATCTCCAACAGCATCTGTTGTTAGACTTCTTGATGTTAGCCATTCAGAATACAGGGAGTTTGTTACAGTTAGGCTACAAGAAAGACATCAATGAAGGAGGCAGAAGGTGGAGAAGGTAGTGGGTCCCTTTGAGGCTGAGGGTTGAAAGACGTGAAGGGGAGTTGGGAGGACTGAGGCTCCTGGAGGAAGAGCCTCTGCTGGTCCTCAGGGCTTTGAAGGAATGCCAAATGCTGTGCAGATTTGGGGCTTGGGGAGTAGAGACCCAGAGGCTCTGCTGTCAGAAAAGACATCTGGCCAGATCCAGGCATGCCAAGCTGAGATGGGAGTTCTGGCTGAAGTGCTGACAGATGTGAAGAAAGGCTCTGTTTGGTTGTCCTGTCATCTCTCCTACTTTGAGAGCAAAGAGGAAGGATGCTAGAAAGCTGGTCTGCATGGAGTAGTAGATGAGCCGAGAATTACAAAGACTGAGGTGGAGGCTTGCCTTGGAGCTGAGAGAAAATTAAAACACGACAGGGTGAGCCCAAGAGCAGACGTGCAGCCAAGAGCACGGTATGGAAACCCTCTAGTTCATTCTCTGGAGTATGTCATCCCTGTGAACTCCTGATGAAGTCACTTTACTTGCCTGGTCTGCCAAGAATCTGCCAGAAACTGGCGAATCCTGAGTGGGTGAATCCTGAATGAGTGATTGGTGGTAATTGGTGTGTTAGGAAACTAGTCCTCTCAGCTCCTGGGCTGCAAGGCAAGGTTTTCGGTGACCCAAATTCCCAGTGGTCACTTTGGGTGACCAGCCAAGAGTAGATCAGTAACAACAATGCTTGCTTGCTGGGGGACATGCCAGGGCATCTGGAGATTGTCTCTCCCCACCGTCAAGAGAGCGTCTACCAAAAGTTGCTCTCTTAACTTCCTTTGAAATACTAATATTTTTATTGGACATGCATACGTTTATGTTACACATATGATTGATTAAAATTATGTATATACTGTGGAATGGCCGTCAAGTTTAACACACGGATCCAGTCCCGCACGCTGTTTTTAACTCTAGGCAACACGCTGCGCACTAGGGCCCTTGATCATATTCTTCTTGACCAATGGAACCCTTGGACCTCCATCTCCATAGTTCCCAGCTGTTATTTTAAGAAGATCGTTTTGAGCAATCTTACAAGCTGTGACTCGGACATTGCAAATGATAATTAATCACAATCCTGTTTTATGGGAAGTTGTGCTATAGATGAAAGCTCTACCTTTGGCTTCAATAAGGCCTCTGCTGTAGCTGAAACGAATTTGTTAAGTAAAGAATAATGATCAAGAAGGAATATCGCCCCAAATTACCCTAGCACTGCTCTGTACATTTGAGAAATTCAGAACTAGCTTTGTTTGGGGCCTCCAAGATTATGATTCCGATTCCAAGATTCACATTCTAGAGGTTGCTATTTTTGGCAAACTCTTTCCAAAACACAGAGGTTTTTTGGTGTGAGTGTTCAGTTAGGTCAGCCACCACTTTGATGGCTTGCTCCTCTGTGACCTTACACACTCTCAGGGGACACTCTTTCCTCCTAACTCTGTGAGATTTGGATACTTTGTTGTTTATGTGAGGCGGGACGTGGTTTTCTGCTGACTGCCCCTGTTTGCCTGTAGGTTACCCTCTCCACGCCCCCGAAGCCTACTTTCCGTATTTCAAGAAGAACAACGTGACGACGATCATAAGGTTGAACAAAAAGATTTACGAGGCGAAGCGCTTCACAGACGCTGGCTTCGAGCACTATGACCTGTTCTTCATAGATGGCAGCACCCCCAGCGACAACATCGTGCGAAGATTCCTGAACATCTGTGAGAACACGGAGGGGGCCATCGCAGTCCACTGTAAAGGTGGGAGCTCTCAGGGGACCTGCTGTGCTGGGGAAAGGCGGGCTGAACCCATCTAATAATGAGCAAGACCTTGCAGGTGATAGAATAAATACAGTGGCAAATTTTTCTTTTGTACTAGACAGTTGGCACAGGAGCCCATTTTAATAGTCCCTTCCCTAAAGAAAGGATTAATCTCCATGGCGGCGGGGCCCAGCTTTCTGGACAAGTCACTGCATGCACTTGTGACTCTTCTGAGCCCAGGATCATGGACTCTGAACATCTTAAGCACGAAGTAACAATTCCTTCAGAATCCATCAACTTTTCTTCATACTCTTCCGTCATCTGATGGTATTTCCATGTTGTTGTTGTAGTTGTTGTTGTGGTGTGTGTTCACGAATGTGTATGCCAGAGTTCGGCAACTCAAGTCTTTCTTAGTCACTCTCCAATTTTGTATTTTTGAGACACGGTCTCTCACTGAAGTGGGAGCTTGTCTTCTTGGTTACACTGGCCCGTGAGTCCCAGGGGTTCTCTTCTCTCTACGCTCCCCATTCACGAGCCCTTGGATTATATCGAGGTCGCTACAGTGCCTGGCTTTATTGTCGATACCGGGGTTCTGACTGCAGGACCCCATTCTTGCTTGGCAGGCTTTCTGACTGCCCTCCTAGCTCCTCTTGATTGCTTCCTTTTAAGGGTCTCTCTACTCTTCCACCTTTGCGCCGCCCCTCCCCTAAGTCTTATGCCTCATGGAATGGAGAGTCTTTCCCTGCCCCTCCTCCCCCTTTACTTGATGTGAGTTATTTCAGAATTAGCTGGAAGACTTTGCTGTGCAAGTGAATACCTGGCTTCTGGAGTGGGCACTTTGACGCAGAGACTGCTCAAATGTAGGTCCCAGCTTTGAAAATCAGAATGCAGGATTTCCAGTTAAAATTGAGCGTTACGTTAAAGTCGGAAGAAGCTCAGATTCCACTGTAGGTTTTCTAGTTTGGTGATCTTAATTTCAGAGGGAATGGATCTTAATTTCAGCTCCTGGGAATGGAGCTTCTAGCGTGCCACTCGCAACTCTTCACAATGCCGCGAGGTGGCGCTGCTCGCATTGGCTTTGTGTCCACAAAGGGTTTTTGTTGCACGTTATGCAAATCGGCCAGTAGGTGTTGGGGATGGTACTGTTCTTTTCATGTGCGGAGCAGCGCTGCTGTAAGTGCCTTATTCAGACAGTGTGGCTTTGGTTCTGAGAGAAATTAAAATACCATTTTGTAGGCCCTTGTTTCTATGTTTAAGATTTGAGTAGGTGGAGGAACTTTGCTGAACATGTGAGCTGTGAGCAGCGATGCCAAGCTGCGTTCCTTCTTCCAGCAGCCTTGGAAGACAGGGAAGCGACCCGCACATGATCCCCCGTTTAGGGATGGCTCCCGAAGCCTGGCTGCGCCCACCTTTGGCACAGCTCTTATCTCGCCCTTCTCTGTGAGGGAAAGACCCTGGCAGGACAGTCCTTTCTCTGGATTGTTAGAAAGCTGCTCCTTGCTCACTCCTTTGCTTCTGGTCTCTCCCCGAGGCAGAGAGCTGGCTTGTTCTGAACCGTTTCTCTGGCACCCTAAGTTTGTTTTATTGTAACCCTCCAGGCAGGAACGAAAGTACTCTAAATAGAGTCTTGTGCCAGCTGCGTTTGACTATCAGGCTGTTGAGACTCTGGACTCCAAGAAATTGGATTTTCTTCAACATTTTCATGCTGGGAGAAGACAGCTAGAGGGAGAACTAACTTTGTGTGTGTGTGTGTGTGTGTGTGTGTGTGTGTGTGTGTATCTATTTCATATCACTGACAACTTGCACTGTGCAAGTCTTAAGGGGTCACTCTCCTCACTACAACACCTTGAATGAAATCCCCTTTTCTGTTTTCTATTCTCAAATGTATCTTTAATTAGACCACTGCGGATAGGTGGCTGTACTCCGGCTCTTTGTATTTGTGTGTGTGTGTGTGTCTCGAGGTGGGGTTGGGGAGGGGCAGTTGGGACCCAACCTCGGATCCTAAATCTGGTGACATGGTGGTGTCCGTATTGTTAGAGGCTGCTCAGAGGCAGGACAAGGCCCACCATTCCCATCCCTCCGGAGTCAGAGCCTGAGAACCTGTGGATTGTGGTAATGAAGCTTTTAGTATGGGATACTCCTATTATCTCTTTCGAAGGTCAGTTTCCTACTCAAACAAACAAACAAAAAAATTAGTGTTCTCCCTAGGATATTAATTTGGCCTTTTTCCTAGTCAGTTTTATTCTGACAAGATTATGCATATATCTGTATATTTATAAGCTGTATTTTGGATCACCTGACTCAGGGGGAACAAGACATAGCTTTTTTCATATATTTTTTTTATCATGTTTCCCCTTTCCCAATTCCTTTCCTATCCTCCTTACCTCTCCCTACCACCACCACCCCCAACCCCATGTTCTCTGTCTCTCTCAAAACAAGAAAGCTAAAGACAAAAATCAAAGCAAACAAGAAACCAATAAGATGAAAAAAAATGCTCAAACAAAATAAAACGAAACAAAATCTCCCCAGCTGCACAAAAACATGGAGCTTATCTTGTGCCCCTCAACTACTTCTGGGGGTGGGACCTGCCCTGAGATGTGGCTCATACGAACAGGGAGACTCCTCTGGGAAAAACTGTTTCCCATTGCCAGGAAATGGTTTTTTCGTTAGGGTTGGGACCCTGTGTCTGTGTTCCTGTCTCAGCGCTGGGACCCTGTGTGGCTTGCACCTATGCAGCTCTTGTGAGGGCTGCTGACACAGCTTCTGGGAGTTCACGTGTGCATCACTTGCTCTTACAGCAGATAGGCATTAGCATCGATCCACAGTGGCCATCGAGCAGAGAGTGAGAGACCTGGGAGCACTCAGTCCTAAATGGATGCCTTTTTACCCCTACCCCCAGCCCCCCCCCCCCCCCCCAATCAGGGCTTAGGGATCTAAGGGGAAGTAGAGGTGGAAAGGTGGTAAAAGCCAGAGGTGACCGATGATGAGAAAACTGTATTCCAGACAAAGCTTAAATTTAAACACAATATCCACCTTGATGGCATGTGGCTTCTAAGAAATACTGGGAAAAGACTGCCCTTCGGTTAAATATTCTTGTTGATAGACAGGCTTTCTTTGTCTCACCTACCTGGGAATGTTTACCTCGTAAGAGAGATATACACATTTGTCCCCCCTATGGCAGAGGTGTTTCTCTTCCCATTTTTTCACTCTCCCTTTTTTTAAAGCGTTGAAGTGAGCTCTCATAGAGGAGTCACATTGACACCCCCTTTTCCCTCTTGATAATGCACGCAGCGTTCTTCTATAAAGCATCACACCTTTGGTTTAATTGCAGCTGTTGTGTTTTTAATGGCGTACTTAGCTACCTGGGCTTGCTAATTGCTTTGACATCTGCCCTGATTAAGTCAGCTTAATTTTCTGGAAATTCAAGTAGCACTCAATGTTTTAATTGAACTAAAGGAGATGGAAGTGAGCCTCCCATCCTTTGTTAAATGAACTCTCCCCGGGGAAACGGGGAGAGAAGGAAAATGTCATGTGTCAACATACAGTGTCACTTGGGGCAAATTAGACACAGCTAATTTGTTGCAAAGGTATGAAACCCACCACAAGGCCTTGTCTGCTGCAGTCCATATTATGGTTGATTGAAGGAATGGCTGTAAATTGGGGGAATTTTCTAGCTCCAGTATTCATCTAAAATACAGCAACATTGTTACTCTGTTGTGTGCATATTGATGCCCTATTGGGAGCCAGAAGAAGGACTGGTAGGCTAAAGCATTTGTTATAAATAGAGCACCCTGCACCTTTGTCATGTGGTGCCAGGGAGCCCTTTAATTACGGACGCTTTAACATTTTTGTTAAAGTTTTAATAGAAACTTAGCGAAGTACTCCTATTCTGTTCACTGTGGTAAGCGCTCCCAGTGATGGAGTGCTAAGTAGGTTCTTTTTATAGACCTAAAATTATAGACTCCTTTTAAAAAGGGGGGAGAAGCAACTTCAGTTTCAGAGAAATTTGAGCATTTGCAGCACCACCTCTTGGCTGTCAAGAGGATTAGGAACTTGACCGGGGCTACCAGGCAGCTCCCTGCATGAGGAGCCATTGTGGGAGTCTCTAGGAAGAAGGCCCTCTGCTCTCCAGACAGGGACCCAAGCTGGAAATCCCTGAGACCAGCTGGTTCTGGTGGCTGCTCTAGCATGCTCAGTGGCAGCTCCTCCAGCAGTGAAGCAAGCCTTGTCAGGTATCCGGAGAGTTACTGTAACAGTTCATAGCGAAGTGAGAGTCAGGAGAGTTATTGCAATAGTTTCTTCCTACTAAAGTGAGAATCCACTGAAGCTATGGTTACCTCTTGTTGATGTTTTGATCTGGGTCAGAAGGTACTTGAGGTAAATAGCACACACACACACACACACACACACACACACACACACACACACACACCTTGTCTAGTAACAGTTCAAGTATGCTTTTCAAACAAGAAAGGCGAATGGAAAGGAAAGGGCAGGCCTCTATGGACATGAACTTGACTATCCGCCCTTTTGATGTCACGTTTGATGTCCATTCAAAGCACTATTTGCTATCAAGGGGGCAAACAGCTTGTGCTGGGTAAAACCCTTTTTACTTTATTTTTCCTGCATAAAGTGAGGATTTGCATGCAGTGTATAGGTTCCTGTAGGGGTGCGGTTTCATGGTAGGCAATTAGAAATAAAATGTCCAGAGATTGCCTCTGGGAAGCAGTTATATCAAAAAGGTGGCTAGCCAGATGGCTAAGCAGGTAAAGGTGCTTGCTGCCAAGCCGGCCCCGACCTGAGTTTGATTGCTGGGATCCACACAGTGAAGGAGATCCCGGACTCTGGACCATTGCTGTCTGACTTCTATGTGCACACGCCCATCACAGATAAGCTGATGTAACTTAAAGTGACTTTGAAAAACTGATGCAGAGACATTCATTTTCTATATTTTTAATGCTTCTTAAATTAGATTGGGTTTAAAAATTGATAAGCAATGATGTATATGACACCATTAGATGCTATGACTGTTTCTCAGACCCGATCAAATACTGGGCATTTCATAGTCCTGGGAGAGTAGATTATCTTCATTATTTGACCAGGGAAGATGCAATATTCTGTTTCTTTGATTCAAGTCCATGGTTTTTATTCATTTACTGTAGCATTGGGGATTGAACCTAAAACCTTATGCCTGAAAAAAACAAACTCTCTACCACTAAGATACTGGCCTAGTCCTAGACTATTCAGAAACAAAGCTATGGACTAGATTTCATCTCTCTCTGCCTCTCCCTCTCCTTCTCTCCTTCTCTTCCTGCCTCTTCTTTCTGATAGTCTCACACATTTTGCCCTGGCTGGACTTGAACCTCATGATTCTCCTGTCTGTGCCTCCTCAGTTCCAGGCTTACTAAGATGTGCTCCCACACCTGATCTCCCTATTCCCTTGTCTAATGACACCTTTTCACAGATCAACGTCAAGGTCAGAGATTTCAGTCATGTTAAATTCCATTGTGACCCAATCAAAATGTCTTTCTAATTCATCTCTTGCTCCTTATTGCTGTCTCCCAGGTCCTCTTGGCCATCTTTGCACCCCAGCCTCTGCCCACCTATCCCCCCTCCCAAGCCATGGATCCATGCTTCCAGATCCATTTCTTGAATTCATGTCACTATCTTACCCTAAAATGTAGGGTAGCTACCTTTCGTCCTTTCCATTGGTTAAAGAAAAATGTGGGAGGTTCTGTTTTGTGTTTCTTTTCTTCCCCCCTTTTTCTTTGGTATTGGGAATTGAACCAGGGGTGTTGCACATGCTTGGCAGGTGCTTTGCCAATAAACTACATCTCCTGTCTGAACAATGTATATTTTTACATGAGAGAAATTGCGTGAACACCAGCCATTGATGCTGCCTTTGCACTAGAATCTAGCGCAGTCTGTGGTCAGAGTGGTGTTCACTTTTTTTTCTTTCTTTTTCTTTTCTTTTCTTTTCTTTTCTTTTTTTTTCTTTTCTTTCTTTTCTTTTTTTTTTGTGGATGCATATGCTACACTTTGCATTTCTTGTTTCCCTTTTTTACAGCTGGTCTGGGAAGAACTGGGACATTGATAGCCTGTTATGTCATGAAACACTACAGGTTTACACACGCTGAAATCATTGCTTGGATCAGAATCTGCCGACCGGGCTCCATCATCGGACCCCAGCAGCATTTCCTGGAAGAGTAAGTGCCCCTTTCCAATGACCGCCTTTCCTCCTCGCCCCTAAGACTTTCAACCCTTGTTCCCTGGCTGAGGACCTGGTTATAAAACGGCTGTATTGTTAGAGAAGGTAGTGCATGCCTCTGGTAGACTGTTGCTGACTTGACAGCTGAGGCCTCGGATCTTGTACTTTGTACCTTAGATCAGGTGACAGAGGAGCTCCATCATCTCTGCCTACCCCTTTTCTGTCACTTTCTATGCGTGATGTGGCTACGGTGCAATTTTCTTATGTCTTCCCACTTGGCACTGCTCATTCCCTTCTTTTGCTTTCATGTCTAAAAGCAGAATGACTTAAAAAAAAATCCTCACAACTGGGGTCAGTTACTGGGGTCAGGCCCTGGGGTCAGTTCCTGGCTCAGTCACTGGGTCAGTCACTGGGGTCAGTCACTGGGTTTAGTGAGACAACCAAGCTTCTAAAGAAACTTCAATTTTTGGATTCATGTGAGAAGGAATCTAGGAATGAGAAGATAATGTTCACTAAGTTTCCATTCTGACCAGGTGGATGCCAGCTTTGCACTCATTTGGAAGATCCCTCCCTTATAAATTCACTTACACTTATGCCTTTCCATCCAACCCCAGGCCACTGTGCAGAAAGATGCAATTTGTAAGAATGCCTTTTATGAAGCAGTTGGTTTCCCCTTAAAAATATTAAGCCCTTAATATTAAGCACAAATAGAAGGAGGAGGAAAATTTTCATTTGTTTTGAGATGATAGCTCTGGTTGGCCTTGACCTTAATATGTAGCTGAGGATGACTTAGATGCCTCTGCTCCCACCTTCTGAGCACTCACATGACAAGGTTGATTGAACCCAGATGTTTTTTGGATGCTAGGCAAGTGCGCTAACCAGCGAGCCACACCTCCAGCCTCCTAGGATGCCAGGAAGTGGTACTAGTTGTCTTTGGTATAATTCTAACTTCCTGTCAGTTTCTGATACCCCACGCAGCTGCTTTCCTTCCTCGCCCTCCGGTTGGAATGATTCCCATCTGACTTAAATCACTTTAGCTTGGATGAGGCGTCCTGAGTAAGAAAGATGTCCCACGGAAGCTTTCCCCATCTGAAATATTAAGAAGTCCTTGAGCCCAAGGGAGTACTCGTTTACTAAACTGACGTGGAATAACTGCTAAGAAAATGAGCACCAGGAGAGGAGTAGGAAAAACTCAGCTTGAGAGTGTGAGACGGGAGCGTGATGAGTTCTAAAGAAAAGTTATGCATAAATAGGGTCATTAAAGAGACATAAGTGTCCAGGTTTTTCCTCATGGGAACAAACAAACTATTCTGTTAGGGTTTTATTCTTAATGAGACCATGAGCTTCCTCTAGTTTTTGTTTTAAAAGATTTATTTATTTATTTTATGTATATGAGTACAGTGTAGCTGTCTTCAGACACACCAGATCCCATTACAGATGGTTGTGAGCCGCCATGTGGTTGCTGGGAATTGAACTCAGGACCTCTGGAACAGCAGTCGGTGCTCTTAACCACTGAGCCATCTCTCCAGCCCCTTCTCTAGTTTTTTTTTTTGTTGTTGTTGTTGTGCATTTTATGCATCTATAGCATGGGGTATATGCCACGAGATTATGATACTAACAGCTTGGTAATGTTGAATAAGGCCTCAAGTTTCGAAACGTGAAACTCAAATGATCCTAAACCTAGTTCTTTAAGCCATTTTCCCCCCAGTCTTAAAATGATCAGTCGGAAGGAAGACTGTCCCTTTAAAAGGCACATTGAACCCTCAGTTGCTCCAGGCTCTCTGCTAGGCATAGCTGCAGGATCCAGGACACTATTGGTTCAGGTCTTTTTGTCTTTTTTTCTTTTCTGTGCAAGGTATTAGGGTCCACTATTGTCCCTCTTTCTGCTTGTGTCTCCAATGCTTTCTTCACCACTCCATTCTTCTTTGCTTTCTCTCGTAATGGTATTAGAAGAAATGAGGGTCCTGAGGCATCTGCACTGCGCTTGAAGCAATGCCTTTTATCTGTAAATGCATACACTATAAGACTTTGGCGACACCCTTCGATGTGAGTCATACTACAGTTTTCCAAGCATTTGCCTGTGCAAACTGAAGTGCAGGAGTGACCTACTTCCATAGCTCAGGACTGCAATGCTTGGATCAGAACCTTCCAGAAGGTAGATCTCTTTTATACCTTTTCTGCTTTGTGAGGTGTTTTAAACTTGCGTAGAATAATGCCCGTATTCCTCACGGCTTCTCCCAGGCTTTCTTAGATAGTCTTTTCCAGTGTTGTGGTCTAGGGCTATTCTGCCAAGTTATTAAACTTAACTTTTTAGTCTCTTATTCTCTCTTCTCGAGCCCCTCCTCTCAGTTTGGCCGTTTCCTAGCCTGTGATTGGTGTAGCTCCTGAGAGAGGTCATTTAGAGCACCCGGGACACATTCATCCAGCAGGTGTGTGTGTACTGTCTGCGGGCTTATTTTACACAGTGTTCTTGCTTCCAGGGTGTAGCAGTAGATGTCTCAGCCAAGGTCCTTATAATCCTTGCCTTTCTACTGGGAGAGGTACGCCATCAGTAGATATGTGACTTGTATATGGGATAGCTTTTGATGGTAGGTGCTGTGAAGATGCAATAGAAAAAGGGAGAGGGTGATAGGGAGGGGCGAGAAGCTCTCTCTGCACTGGGAGATGGAGGAGAGTGTTGAGCACTGAAGGGCAAGAAGGAGCAAGCCCCATGTTATATGCAGGGAGCATATGAAGGTCCTGAGGCAGAAACACACCCGCTGTTTTAGTCTGGAATGAAGGCTAAACGAGCAAGGTTTGGTAGTGCACAACAGTCCTGGAACTCAGAATTCTGAGGCAGGAAGATACAAGTTCAAGGCTTGCCTCAGAAAATAGAAAGATACTGTCTTAGAAAACAAAGTGAAATTACAAAAAAACAACCAACCAACCAACCAACCAAACAAACAAAAAAAACCCAAACCAAAAACAACAACAAAAAAAACGAAGTGAAAGTCCATGGAATATAATAAGCTAGGTATTTGTGCCTGAGAGGCTAGGCCGGTGAGTTAGCAAAGCCTTCGTCCCATGTAACCTTCCTGAGAGCAAGAAGTAGAAAACACCAGCACCAAGCCCATTCTTGTCCATTTTGCCATTCAATACCCAGTTCAACAAGGCTACAGTTCTAACTCATCACACCACAAATGAACTGTGCAGGCTTTTGAGTCTTGTCTGAGCAGAACCAAGCAGTAAGTATGTCTAGCTTTTTAAATTTCCTGTTCGCTTCTATCGCTGTATAGCATTGGAATGTTTGAATATGTGAGATATATATATATATTTTTGTCCTCCTGATGAGCACTTAGGTTGTTCCCAGTGTTGGCTAACTTGCATCTTTTGATCGCATAATCTGTTGGATGGATACCTGTGATAGAACAACCGGGCATGCGTGCTTTGGGCCTTAGGAGTGGTAGCCAGCAGTTTCTGGAGGTCTGGGAACTGAGGGGAGGGGCAGAAGTCTGTGCTGGTGCAGGACTTGTGTGGAGTAGGGGCAGAATGAGAGGCACCTTGGCATTTTGGGAAATATGAGAGCATAGGAGTCCGAAGGGCTGCACTGGGTAAGCACGGTTACTTATCCTTTCCCTGATATTTCCTGTTATCAGGCTTAGAAACTTTATTTCAAAGACCTTCCCTTTGCTGCTTTAAGCATAGCGCTGAACCTTCTCCAAGGTTGTTTGGTGCCAACAGCAATTTTTCTTTTGCTCTTCCCATGCACCCGTTGAAAGCTGACAAAAAGCTGACCGAGGAGAGAGTTTATCTCATCCTTCTTTTCAACATGCACCCCGAAGTTCTTAGTGAGGCCGCTTTGAAGTAGTTATTTTCTGCCTCGATTCTCTGTTGTAACAGAGACTTGCCAACAATTAGCTTCCCAAGAGGAAAGGTTCATTTTAACTCACGGCCTTCAAGATGTCAGCCCATGATTTACCCAACAAATTTTGATTACCTATCAATCACATTTGTGTGTCCATCCATCCACCTACCCACCCCCACACACATCCATCCACCCACTCATCCATCCATCTACCCACCCAATCATCCATCCATCCATCCATCCATCCATCCATCCATCCATCCATCCACCCCCCAACTCTTCTACTTACCTACTGTTTATTGTCACTATCCTCTATCTCAAATCTAATGACAATCCAAAATGTCATCTTACAATTTGAGTGTTCGCTTACTTCCTGCTATCTACCATCACCATTTATAATTATTTGAACTATTTCACTAGTGAACATTTAGAAACACTGTGGAGAGAGGCAACAGCCTTGCTTCCCTTGCTATCTGGCCACTGAGCTTTCAGGAATCCTCCTGTCTCTGGCTTCTATTTCTTCCCAGGAGAGCTGAGATTTCATGTGTTCACCGTGGTGCCTGGCTTCCTGTGGGTCTGGAGATCTGAACTCACATCCTCACACTTGCACGGCAAGTGCTTTTCCCCTGGGCCATCACTCTGGCCCTAGAGACTCTTTTAGAGTAGATTTGCTGGCACCCAGTTCTTTTCGTTTTCCTGCATAGGAGAATGTCTTGATTTTTTTCTTTTTCATGAAAGGTCATAGCTTCATCTGCAAGCATTTGTAGCTTCCCTCTATCCTCCACAGTTGCTGCTGAGCATAAATGCTGCTGTGGCCACTTTCAGTGTTTTCCACCACTGACAACATCATCTTTCTTGCTGCTTTTCAGATGTTTTTAAAAATTATCTTTGATTTTCAAGATTTAAACAACTTATTGTTATTTTTATGGGTTATTTTATTTATTCACATTTCAAATGTTATCCCCTTTCCTGGTTTCCCCTCTACAAACCCCCTATCCTGGTCCCCCTCCCTCACTTCTAAGAGGGTGCTCCCCCCTCCCCCACTCCTGCCTCACTGTCCTGGCATCGAGCCTCCACAGGACCAAGGGCCTCTCCTTCCATTGATGCCAGACAAGGCCATCCTCTGCTACATATGCAGCTGGAGCCATGAGTCCCTCCATGTGTACTCTTTGGTTGGTGGTTTAGTCCCTGGGAGATCTGGGGGTTCTGGTTGATTGATATTGTTGTTCTTCTTATGGGGGTGCCAACCCTTTCAGTTCTTTCAGTCCTTCCCCTAATTCCTCCATTGGGGTCCCAATGCTCAGTCTGATGGTTGGCTGCAAACATCCACATCTGTATTGGTCAGGCTTTGGCAGAGCCTTTCAGGAGACAGCTATATCATGCTCCTGTCAGCAGGTGCCTTGGCATCAGCAATAGTGTCTGGGTTTGGTGTCTGCAGGTGGGATGGATTCCCAGGTAGGGCAGTCTCTGGATGGCTTTTCTTTCGGTGTCTGCTCTACTCTTTGTCCCTGTATTTCTTTTAGACAGGGGCAATTCTTGGTTAAAATTTTGGAGATGGGTGAGTGGCCCCATTCTTCAACCTGGGACCATGCCTAACCTCTGGATATGGTCTCTACAGGTTCTCTCTCTTCTTTGTTGGATATTTCATCCCTGTGGGGTCCTGGGAGCCTCTTGCTTTCCTGGCATCTGGGACTTTCTAGTGGCTACCCAGTTCCCCATCCCCCACTGCTACAGACTTCTGTTCAATTCCTGACCCTCTGTACATCTCCTCCTCCCCACCCCTCCCACACCTGAGCCTACCTCCTTTTCCCTCCCTCTTTTCTCTCCCTCCCAAGGCCTTCTCTCCCTCTACCTCCTGTGATTATTTTGTTTGGTGTCTGCATATGGAATGGATCCCCAGGTGGGGTAGTCTCTGGGTGGCCTTTCCTTCAGTCTCTGCTCCACACTTTATCTTCATATTTCCTCCAGTGAGTATTTTGTTTCCTCTTCTAAGAAGCACTGAAGCATCCACATGTTGGTCTTCGTTCACCTTGAGCTTCATGTGGTCTGTGAATTGTTTCTTGGGTATTCCAAACTTTTGGGCTAATATCCACTTACCAGTGAGTGCATACCATGTGAGTTCTTTCATGCCTGAGTCACCTCACTCAGGGTGATATTCTCAAGTTTCATCCACTTGCCTGTGAATTTCATGAAGTTATTGTTTTTAATAGTTGAGTAGTACTCCATTGTGTAAATGTACCACATTTTCTGTATCCCATTTCTCTGTTGAGAGACATCTGGGTTGTTTCCAGTTTCTGGCTATTATAAATAAGGCTGCTATGAACATAGTGGAGCATGTGTCCTTATTACATGTTGGAGCATCTTTTGGGTATATACCCAGGAGAGGTATAGCTGGGTCCTCAGGTAGAACTATGTCCAATTTCCTGAGGAAACCAGACTGATTTCCAGAGTGGTTGTACCAGCATGCAATCCCACCAACAGTGGAGGAGTGTTCCTTTTTCTCTACATCCTTGCCAGCATCTGCTGTCACCTGAGCTTTTGATCTTAGCCATTCTGACTGGTGTGAGGTGGAATCTCAGAGCTCATTTTGACTTGCATTTCCCTGATGACTAAGGATGTTGAACATTTCTTTAGGTGCTTCTTGACCACTCAAGATTCCTCACTTGTGAATTCTCTGTTTAGATCTATACCCCATTTTTTGGATTAGGCTTATGTGGTGCTGGGGGTCGAGGAGTCCACTCACTGATCTGTGTTCCCAGCCTCTATGTGTCTTCTTGCATTGCTTTACGGCACCAGACTTTCTGTCTTGATACTGTAGGAAGAGACAGAACTTGGGATTTCCCCCTCAGTGTTTGCTGATACTGGCGGCCTCTTGTCACTTTCCCTGTGGTTCTATTGATGTAATGGGTGAGGCCCTCTCTGGCACCATCCACTGAGAAGGGAGGGGTGCCAGTAACTATCCATTGGGATGGAATTCCAAGTTCTACTGTGAGCACCTCTGAAGGGAGTGGGGCTTGCTTGCAAGATGTCATGATCTGGGGCTGGTGAGATGGCTCAGTGGTTAAGAGCACCGACTGCCCTCTTGGAGATCACGAGTTCAAATCCTAGCCACCACATGGTGGCTCACAACCACCCGTAGCAAGAAACAAATGAAAAACCTTTGGGCCAGAGTGAGTGGGGCCTGGAGCAAGAGGGAGAAGGGGAGGGGGAAAAACCAAAACCAAAACCAAAACCAAAACCAATCAACCAACCAACCAACCAACCAACCAACCAAACAAACAAAAGATGTCATTATCTGGCTCACTCTATGGCTTCCTTCAATGCTTCTGTGATCAGGGAAGAAGGGAGTAGGCTTGCCCCTGGACAGCCTAGTAGGGTGGGACTCTAAGCTCCCTTCTCAGGCTTTGCTGGTGGGTTAGAATACAGCCACTTGTTTTTCTGTGGTGTTTGGCTGTTCACAGAGTATTCACCGTGGAAACTTTACTGTTTTTTTTACTAGGATCACCTTTTCTGTTCCTTTGACTATAAAAAGAAAGAATTTGTGGATGGAAAGACCCTATAGCATCATGGTTTGTGGGCCACTCGCTTCTTTAGAAGCAAATACGGGATTTAGGTGGCCAAAAACAAACCCCAGAGGCCTCATTGCTCTGTTCTTTCTTGAATCTCACGGTTCCTAACTAGTTTATCTTCCTCTGTTTTATAGAGTCTTCATTTGTTTGTTTCATATATAGATTTAAAAGATATTCAGTGAGAAGAACAGGGGAAAGTGTGCGTGCTTCATCTTCCTACAAGTGGCGGCACTGCCTTATAATTTGGGGAAATTAGTGTGGCTGTAGTTTTTGACCTGATGTTTGCTACGGTAGGCTGTACAACATCCCTGACCATGTACGTTACATTCCCCTGCTCCTGTGTGTGCAACTGTAGAAGGAAACAGGAACCCTGCCGAAGGGATTAAGGATCTTGGGGGTGAAGAGAGTCAGAGAATCATCTAGGGGAGAAGGCAACAAGGTAGAGGGTATATCTGTATACTTTGAAGGAGTGGAAAGATGTCCAGGAATTTGACAGCGATTGGACACTGCAAATGATAAGGTAACAGATCGTCTCCTCAGAGCTTCCAGAAAGAACCAGGCCTGCCTACACTTTGGTCTTAACCCAGTGAAAGCGCAACTAGATGTCCAAACCCCAGCTTCTGTGTTCTTAACCACCATGGTTGTGGTCATCTAACAGAAGTTAGCTCACAGTCAGGAAACACTGGTGGTCGAGTGCACAGGTTCCAGTGACAGCCAAGGTTATTCTAAACTCTTTGTGATCGTCCTACTTTTACATTTGGAGCATTTGATGTGGAAGAGTCATGTGATGCCAGTACTGCTCAAGGAAGACTGGGCTGCAGGCTGCACAGGATGAGTCATATAGATGGGGGTCAGAGAAGCTAAAAGGAAGCTACTCAGTCTGTCAGGGAGACAGGCCTACTAAGACGCTAGCTATGGGCTGCAGAGATAGAGACGTGTACCCGGAACATTTGAAGGGGAAAAAATAGGCTTTGAAGAGCGACTGGTGCTAGGAAGGACAAAGAGCGTGAAGTCAGTGATGACGCAAAATCGTGAATAATTAACAGGGCCATTAGGAGAGAATCGGGGTGTGGTGGGGGTGAAACCAGTTCCACAGCGGCTCCATCTGTCACAAATTATGGAATAGGCATCAGGGGCTGACTGCCTTCTTTCTTTCAGAGCTGAAAAGTCATCAGAGCCTTTTAAGCTGTATCAGTTCTAAATCTGTCTATAGAAAAGGTGGTTAGTCATATTCCAATTTCCTTGAAAAACAAAACAAAACAAAACAAAAAGCCAAGGTCCAGGTGTTGGATGGATGTGTCTTAGACAGAGCCTCTCTACTTGTGTCACCTGCCTTAAGTAAGGTTTGATGGCACTTCTGTGAATCACTGATCAACTAACACATCAGCAGTTCTGAACTTTTCCTTTGTTTGATATTTTTCTATTTAAAGATTTCCCTCAGATATAAATAAAGATGTTTGCGAAACACCCATCAAGTGTGTTTCTTAAACTTAAAACTAAAAATATCATTCTTAAGCTATAAATGTCACTGCGAACCCCAAATGTTTCTACTATTAAATGCTCTTTGGGTTCTTGAGATGATACACAGATAACTCTGTTCTTACTAGCCCGCTTCTAACTCCTGCTTCTCAAAGACAACCTGTAGACATGTGGAGTCAGGCTGTGTCTGTTCAACTGCCCCACTCTGCTCGAACTTTCTCCAGAGAACCCTCCCTCATAAAGCTGAAAACCTACACCCTACTGGGAGCTCCGTCTATTTTTGAATTATCCTCAGAAAGTAACAACTTTGTGTCTGAAACCCTTTTCAGTTTTTTTTTTTTTTTTAAAGATTTATCGTATGTGTAAATATGTGTGCCTGCTTTTCGGTCTGTGTACTGTGTGTGTGTGCGCAGATGCCTGTGGAAGCCGGAAGAAGGTGTCAGATCCTTTGGAACTGAGTCATGAGTGGCTTGTCAGTCCCACCATAGGCCATGGGAACCAAAACTGGGTTCTCTCCAAGGGCAACCAGTACTCTTAACTATTGAGCCGTCTGTCTCTCCAGTGCCATCCCACGCCACTCCATCCTTTATCAGTCTTAAACCCATGGGTTCCCAAATTCGCCATAGATATCAGTTGTATGCAGTCATCCGTTAGATCCAGTTTCTGCATTTCCATTTAGTTGCAAACCTCCTCTTCAGGGCTCCAGTGACATCATTTGTTAAAGACCCATCCTGACTGAGCAGATCTGTGGTGGCATTAGAAGTCTGCACTTCTAACGGTCTTAGTATGTAAAGTGGAGGGTGACGGAAGAAGACTTCTGACCACTACTTCAGGCCTTCACATGCTTACACATGTACACACACACACACACACACACACACACACACACATGCACACATACACATAATACACATGTGCATACATGTACACACACAACACATGCACGCATATACACACGCTCACATAACACACATATACATGGATGCACACACACTCTCACACACAAACACAAATACACACACCCACACATACACACACTCTCGCACACACATACACATACATGTTCACATAACACACATACACACTCACACACATTTGCACACACACATACACTTATTCAACATACAACACACGTACACACAAAACAGATACACTCACATATCATGCCACACGACACCACATACATATACAAACTCAGAGGAAAATGGGTTCAGTTTCTATATCAAATGACCAAATCATGGCTTTTGATGAACACTGGGGCCAAAGTTGGTTCATCCTGGTAAGCAGTGTCTTGGATGGAAAGCCTGAAGATAACAATGAAGAGACAGGATAAGGTAAGACTGTGATAACTTCCTTAAGGATGTGAGGGGAAGCAAGTGAGTCCCACATAGAAGCAACTGCACAGTGTCTTCCTGCACTCAAAACCACAAGTATTTAGAATAGCGCATCTGACTTGAGTTGTATTAAAAGCAGATATTTACAAAGAAGCTTCCAAACTAACTACACATTGGTTCATATTGAAGCCAAATGACTTAGTTATTTTTTATATTGCACACAGGTGTAGCTGAGTCTGACTAATTTGAACTAGGATGTGGCCAAAACCAATTACACCAACCCTGACCATGTCTCTCAAAAAGGCTGCATTCAGACGGAGACAAGTCTATTCCTGCTGCTTCCAAGCACACAATCTATTAGTGAAGGGCCAGTCATCTCTTGCTCTTGGAAAATGTGCTACAATATTGGAAGATTGGCTTTCAATAGATGTGTTAGCTTTACAAGAACAGAGTTTTCAATGTTAAATACTTTAAAAGACACATTTTACTTCTTTTGTTTGAGAGGAAGCTTTTAAGGTGAGACAGACAGTGCTACAGAAGCTAGCGCGAAGAGCATCATCTGTGGAAAGGTATCTCTGGAAGGCCGCTTCTTTTTGCTCAAGAAGCAATTGCGTACATCATTGCTTAGCAACACTTGCTTCAGCTCTGACACCTTATTCATCTTTAATAGTCAGGTTCAGATCAAGTCTTTCCAGAGACAGGACAGGTTGAGTCTTTGAAACGAAGCAAGTGGAAGTTGTCACTTGGCAATTTTCACCCAAGGGCTGTCAGCACGCTCCGACCTTTTGGCTTATAACCTATGTTTGAATTTGAAATTTATTTTCACTTTAGCCTCTTTTAGTTCCTTCAGCCTCTGTTCCCACTTCATTTTGTTTTCTCTTAAATCTCTAAAAAAAAGCTACGATCCCACAATGTCTGTATTTGGGGCATCACATTTAAATACCTTGGGCCAATACATGACCCGTCATGAGCAAGGGTGTCTCCCCAAGTCCTCTGCTTCAGCCAAACTAGCCAGCTTGTTAAAGGGGTACTTGTGCTTGTTTTGAGGTGGGGTGGGGTGAAGAGGTACGGTATAATGTTGGCTGGATGAGTCCTGCTTATCTTTCCAGATAGGGCCCAGCATTGGTTAAGGACAGGAATTTGTTCTGAGAAGCGTATCTGTAAGCATTTCTGGTGTCTGGTGTACTTTACAAACCTGGATGTATAGGCCGGCCATCACCAGCATGGCTTTCAGAAGAGGAGACATGCAGCTGCTGCTGCATTGCAACACGACGCTGTGTTTTATGGAAGGCTTCCTTTCTTATGGAGAGGAAGGACAGAAAAAAAAGGACAAAGAGAAAAGGAGAGAGAGAGAGAGAGACAGAGAGAGAGAGAGAGAGAGAGAGACAGAGAGAGAGAGACAGAGACAGAGAGAGAGAGACAGAGAGAGATACAGAGATAGGAGAGAGAGAGAGGTATGTATGTGCATACATGTGTGTGGATGCATGCACACACAGACACTTGGCTTCTGGGCTCATAGAGGATGCTTGATTCCTTTAGATAGGGCTGGGCCCCTTTGCCTTGGGTCTCATGTGAGTCTGGGCCGCAAAGCCTCAATATGCTGGATCTCAGCTGTTTACTTTCCCCTTATTAAGGTAGGAATTTCTTAAGGGACAAGGATTCTGCCATCTATTTGTCTGCCTGCCTGCCTGCCTATCTATCTATCTATCTATCTATCTATCTATCTATCTATCTATCTATCTATCTAT
>JADRCD010223908.1:0-21004 GCA_019843815.1 Montemys delectorum | reverse complement strand
TCTCTCTCTCTCTCTCTCTCTCTCTCTCTCTCTCTCTCTCACCTTGTATCTCTTCAACAAGTGCCCAGGCTCTACCACCAAGATACAGCTCCCCCAACCTCTGAAGTCCAGTCTCCCTTCTGAGCTCAGGAGCTTATTGTGAGCATTTCTTTGTCTTCTCCTAACTTTGACCTTGTGCAGGTTCAACATCCGAATACTGAGAACAACTTTGGCACTGGTGCCCCATCCACCTTCTCTATTTAAATTGTTTAAATTTGCTAACAATTCACTTCTGATATTTGCCTTGCAATCCCATGACTTCTGTTTCGCCCACCTCTGTTTAAAACTCCTATGTCATTTTTTCCCTAGAATCTCTCATCTTTATTCCCTAAGGTGCTATATTTTATCTGAGTTCTTTTCATAGTGGCACAGTCAACAACCTCCCTGGTAGTGTATTCTACTACCGTTTTTATTAATGTGTTGGCCAGTAATTACTTTATCTAACGAAAAGCTACAGACACTATTTTATAGCTGTTATATAATAATAATAATAATAATAATAACAACAGTAATAATAACAACAGTAATAATAACAACAGTAATAATAACAACAGTAATAATAACAACAGTAATAATAATAATAATAATAATAATAATAATAACAACAATAATAATTGTCTGTATAGGACTGGTGGAATAAAATATAACCCATTGCCTTTTAGGGGAGCCAAGGTATGAGAATCTCCCTCAGGGTCAGGCTTGTTATTGATCTTAAAGAGCCTGTCGGTCACCTTAGGGTGAGAGAAAATGTGCTGTAGTGTGGTCAGAAAGAGCCTTGAGGTTGGCTTCTCCACATTTGTTACATGATTCTTCCTCCATGCCACACCTCCCCACTGTGGTAGACCGGAATTCCTCTGAAACTATGCCCCCAAGTGAGCCTTTCCTCTCTTAAATGGATTCTGTTGGGCATTTTAATCACACCAACATGAAAGTAATTGATACCAAACAGCACCTTATGAACAGCATCTTCCAACCATCTCCTGTCCACCAATCCACTGGACTGCTTTTATGCCTCTTGGTGTGTGTCTAGAGTTGAACTCTCTAATTAGTTCTCCCTGAAACCCCATCCCTCACCTCAGGCTGCTGCGACTTGATTATATTAGAGTTGATCCCTACCACACATAGCTGTGTCCATGTGTTTAACCCTGCATCTCAGGAAGTGGAAATCTGTTTCCAAAGAGTTTTGTTTTGAAGATTGCATAACTTAAGGCACATATGTTCTGAATGACATTGTATAGTGCTTGGTGAAGAATTTGAGAGCACAGAGGATCAGAGTAGCCCAGCACTTGGAAGGAGAATGAAGGAGGATCAGGGGCCCAAGGCCAGCTTTGTCTACCTAGGGATTTTAAGCCATTCTGGATGACATGAAACCCTGCCTCCAAAAACAAAACCAAACACAGACAAACAAGCATACAATTATACCTCTATCCCTTTATTGCTGCACCCTCCTCTAAACCATCTTCTCCCATCAGACTATTACAGAAGCCGCTTAACTCTCCACCTCTCTCTTGGTCTTTCCTTCCCCAATTCATTTCCTAACCACGGGGCAGCTAGAAGAACATGTTTGCAATATATTCAAATACCTTTCTAAAAATATATAGAACTCCTAATGCAACGTATACAAATAAAAAATATGAAGACCTCCTGGTTCCTACAGGTCTACAAAACATGTCTACATTTCTAGAAATGAAATATGAATTTACATATTAAGATAACATTTATATCTTTCAAATCTTTTAAAGATGTACTCTTAAGTTTTACCAGGTGAAGTTCAAGAGGGTGTATACTTTGGAGGGTGATTGGTTAGCATGTAGAAGATAGCTTTAAAATGAGCTTAGCAATTCTGCTTCATGAACTTTCCTTTCCCAGTACTAGGGCAGTGTTTGACAAACATTTGCATCTAGAATGATGTTTGTTAGAGCTGTGTGCAGTGTTGAAAGGCAAAGGACAGCCTGACCTAAAGTATTCGTTAAATAAACAATTTGGCATGTCTAGACAACAACAGGATTTTATGGGGCTATAAGATGACAAGACGAGGCTCTTTTTCATTTGTCCTAGAACAGCACAGTAAATATGTATTCTTAATGAAGAAATAACTCTCAAAGCTGTGTGTGTAGTACAACCTGTTTTTTGTAAGGATGAGAATGTCAGAGTGACAGGGAAAAGGGAACATGCGTAGCACAGTAAAAATCCTGGAGAATGGTGCCAGTGGCTGAGGTTGTTGTTTGTTTTTGATAGTAAAATGATTTAGCATTTGTATTTTATTGAAGACAAATATATGATAAGCATACTATATATACTCTACTCTCTGTTATCTATCATCTATGTATCTGTCTAAATCATCTGTCTAGCTAAATCATCTCTATCTTAAATCTATCTTAAATCTATCATCTATCTTAAATCATCTATGTATCTGTTTATCTATGTATCTATGTATGTATGTATGTATGTATGAGAGAGAGAGAGAGAGAGAGAGAGAGAGAGGGAGAGAGAGGAAGGAGAGAGAGAGAGAGAGGGAGAGAGGGAGAGAAGAGAGTGCTGACTGGGAAATTGAAACTTCAAAATCTACCCACAGTGATAAACCCACTCCAATAAGGCCATACCTCTTAATCTTTCCAAAAACAGTTCCACTCCTTGGGGACCAAGTACTCAAACACTTGAGTCTATGGGGGCTATTCTTCAAATCACCAGATTCCACTCACTCTCTGGCTCCCATAGACTTGCAGCCGTATCATAATACAAAATGCGTTTAGTTTACAAAATTTCAAAAGTCCCCATAGTCTTTCACAGTCCCTACACTGTTTAAAAGGCCAAAGTCTTTGCTGAGACTTGATAATCTTTTAACTGTAAGCCCTTGTAAAATAATAATAATAAAAAAACCAATATACTTCTAACATACTACGGCATAGAATATATACATCGCTATTCTGAAAGGGAGTAGTGGGGGCACAGTGAGGAAATACTGGATCAAAGCATGATCAAAACCCAGCAGGGCAAATCTCAAATCCTGTAGCTTGACATCCAATGTCAGTGGGCTTAGATAGTTCCACCCGTCCAGATTTTCTGACTACAACACCATTCTTCCCCCTCTTCTCTTTTCTTCTCTAGGGAGTGTGAGCTTGGACTATGTATGCATTGTTTCCTTCCCTTAAAAAAAAGATGATTTATTAGATACCTTTAATCTTTTTACAGTCCAATCATTTCCTGCCCCCCGCCCCCTGCCTCCCCACCCCTGTCCACCCTCTGACAGTTCCCCATCCCATTCTTCCTCCCTTCTCACTATTTTCAAGACAATATGTCCACCCCACCCACACCCTTCCAGGCCTCCCTACTCCCTGGGCCCTCAAGTCCCTCAAGTGTTATGTGCTCCTTCTCTCAGTGAGGCCAGTTCTCTGCTGTATACGTGTCAGGGTCTCATATCAGCTCCGGTATGCTGCCTGGTTGGTGGCTCAATATCGTAGAGTGAGACGTTAGCAAAGTAAAGGAAGAAAGTAAAAACAATATATTAAATGCAGATTGTTAGGTGTGTGATAGTGCGTTATAGGATTATTATTTGTTTTTGAAATCTGTCATAAGTAAAAACCTGTGGTTCATGGAGGCTCAGGTCTGTAATCCCAGCACAGGAGGCTAAGGCAGAAGCATCATGAACCCGAGGCTAGCCTGGACTAGTGGGACCCTGTCTCAAAAAAACAAAAGGCAAAACCAAAGAACAGCAACAACTAAAATATGGCTCTTTAAAATGTATAACTTAGTGAAGAAGAAAATAACTCCACATATTATTGTTATTTTAAATACCCTGTTAATTTTATTTAGCTATATAACTTTTAAAATTACTTTATTTCCAGGCATTATGTAACAGCTTAAAATATGAAAATAGAGTGTGAGAAAAAATATCCTATTTTTCACTTTTTCAAAGACCTCTAAGAAGACTATGTTGGTAGTTTCACTATTGTATTTCTAAAGACCAACAATTATTTTTTAAAGTAATGAAGAAAAAACAAGCCAAAGACCTTTCTTCCTGCACCTCCTGGGCGTGTTAGATGGAGAGCTGCCTCTTCTGTCTTCCTACAGGGCCTTCTCCTTTTGAGTTAACACGAGAAGCCCTTCCTCTTGAGGTTTCATAGGGCAACACCAGTCTGCCACTTCTACTTTCCAAACTAGGAATTTCAGAAGGAACTATGCTCTCCTGATGGAGTGCTGTTGGCTTTTTAACTCCTGAGAGGGCTTGCGTGCTTCCTGGAGGGTTAACTAATGTTAGACATGACCATGTAGATGTCTCCAGTTATCTTACCATGCATGCTCATAAGTAGGTTATGGAATGTGCTGTAGTGACTCCCGGAAACATCCGGGATGTGTTATAGTCAGGATTGAGCCAGGCTGGTTTCCAAAGCCCCATATGTCCACATGACAGTCTCTCTGGTTCTTGACCCCATGGTCATAGGCATATTTCAGACACTCCAATATCCAGCCCCACGCTTCTTTGACTTGGAATTTGACTGATGTATTTAAATGCTGAGTGTGTGCTAACTGCTGAGTTTGTAACACATTTAAATGATTCGATCTACAGTGAGATCATTTTCTGTTTTGTAAGTAAGATCATTTGCTCTTATCTGTAACTATAGGTTACCTATGCTTTATTAAGAAATCAGTAGAAAGCTAAACTGTTTGTAATGATCTTTCTATGGACATGCCTGTTTTTCAGAATAACTTCGAAGATGAAGATATGGAAATTAAAAACAACGTAACGCAGGGAGACAAACTACGTGCCTTAAAAAGCCAGAGGCAGCCCCGCTCCTCGCCATCCTGTGCATTTAGGTAGCCCCATCTTTAAGCCTTTGAGTTAGTTCATAGAGCACCTATGTTTGTGGGTAGCATGTTTCTCCTTAACTTCCGAGCATCATTCTATGAATCCCAAGTTTACCTGTGTTTTCTGACACATGGCTCTTTTGCCCCCACTCCCAGCTGTCATGTGTCTCCCCCCACGGTTGTGAAAACAGTTGTCACATCTCTGTCTCTGGAATTTTGCCTCGAGCTGCTGCTGAGCACTTATTTCTGGTTCTCTGTTCTAAATTCTGTTTGGAGTTTCACAAGAAGGTTTCTGGTGCTCTGGTGGGTCCTCACAGGTGTGCCAGGGTTTTGTGTGGAAGCCAGAGTGTGAAGAAAAGAAATGTTGGTGTATTCCACTACCTGACTTCACCTTTGATTTTTGAGGATTGCATAAGTGATTCTTCCATGTGTCTGGGAAATTATAGGACATCTTGCTTTTGAAGTTTGAAATTATCCAGCAAAATCAGTGCTGGGAGTGTACATCTGCCTACGGGGAAGTTGAAACCCTGTGATTGTTCACATAGGGTTGAAAACAAAAGGAATCTCATTAGGGTGGAAGGGTTGGTTTTATGGGGACAGCGGTTCTTAGCCTGTGTGGGTTACGCCCCCTTGGGTGTCGAATGACCCTTTTACAGGGGTCCCATGTCAGCTATCCTGCATATAAGATATTTACATTGTGATTTACAACAGTAGCAAAATTATGGTAATAAAGTGGTAGCAAAACTAATTTTATAATTGGGAAAAGAGTTACCACAACATAAAGAAATATATTAACGGGTCACAGCATTAGGAAGGTTGAGAGCCATTGTATTGGAAGAAAGTATAATTTAGCAAATACATATATGAAAAGGGACCAATCTTTCCTGTACAGATCTCAGAAGCCATGTTTAGATGTGAATTTTCTTTTGAATTCTCTGATATTCCAAATGTGGGGTAGACTTCATTTTCCACAATACCGTCATGGCATTATCAGCAAACCCTTCTCTACTGAGCCATCTTTTTGTGTAAAGACAAGATGCTATAAGTAACACTCATGGTGAAACGCTGCCTGCTGGTCTTGGGATTCATTCTGTAAAGTAGGCAAATGCCCATATCCACCTGGCCTGCTTTTTCTCTTTCGATCGTTTACCATCTTTATGTCTCTGACATATGTGGTCTTTGTTTAACTGTGGGAACCTGGTGATATTTGTGCTTTTGTCTTCTATTTTTGCAGGTCAGATGATATGAAAGGACACCAAAGGGCAGTGGCCCAGACTTTCAGGTACTGTCCACAATTAGCCACTGTCAATATATATGACTTCTTAGACACGTTTTCCAAGAATCAGACGCCATGAAAATAAATATAACTATCAGCTTTCTCTATTCCTTTATTAATTTTGGTAGTTAGAATGAAACCCAGGGCTTTGTATATTCTTTATCACTGAGCACCCCTCTCCTAGCTTATAGCTTTTCATATTCTCTTTCCTCCTGATTGTTAAAATACGTCCCCAGCCCAAGAAAGATTCTTTCTGCATAGCTCTTGATGTCCTGGAACTCACTATGTAGACCACACTGGCCTTGAACTCACAGAGATGAGTCTGCCCCTGCCTCCCAAATGCCAATTAACCCCCCCCAGACTTAAAAATTATTTTAAGTTTATTTATTTATTTTTATTTTATGTGCGAGAGAGTTTTGCCTGCTTGTGTATATGTACATCTTGTGTGTGTGCCTGGTGCCTGCTGAGGTCAGAGGAAGGCATTGGATAACTTGGACCCGGAGTTACAGACAGTTGTGAGCTGCCATGTGGGTGCTGAGACCCAAACCTGGACCCCTTGCAGGAGCAGCAAGTGCTCCGAATCACCGAGTCTTCTCTCCAAATCTGAAATAAACTACATTTTTAATGCTAACTGTTGAAAGGACATTTCTTGTCCTCCTCTCAGGCTATGTGTGGTAGTTATGACCTCTAGGTCCTTTGAACTTCTAGCACCTTTTTGTCTCTAGTAAACTCCAGAGTGCTCTGCAACTTTCTTTTCAACCCAGAGACTGATTCTGATCTCTTTCCTTTTGTTCGTGCCCTTTATTCTATTTTTATTTGTTCATCTCTATGTAGTTTTTCTCTCTGTTATTCATGCGAAGAGGAACTATTTGTGCTCCTCTCTTGAAAAAAAAAAAAAGTTCTTTGATCCTCCTGGAGTGGTATCTGGATACTGGTATTACCTGGATCTGTTGTGGCAACTGCTGAGAACACTAAAAGTGATTGGCTATTATTGTTGATACCATGGGACAAAGAAGCTGCCGCTTACTTCTGGAGGAGAAAACTCTAACCATAGTGTTGTTGAATGGGTAGCTCCTATTGGCCCAGGTTCCTCCAAAGTCTCAGTCACTTCCCTGTATAACCTTGACACTTTTGCTTTAGGGGAAGATACGGCATAAGCAGTGCTTACGGAGAGGGATGATGAAATGGGTAGAGTCAACACCTGTCTGCTTGCTGAAGCAGACAGAAAGCACAGTCCAGCTTCAGCACAGGGTTTTCCTAGGACCAGAGATATTTGATATTAAATCTGTGACTGAGCCCCGGCTTTCTTCAGTGAAGCCCATTCCCCCCAGCCCCCCACCCCCGGTGTCCACTGGGAACCTGATGATGGAGCAGCCGCTGAGCCCTTCAGAGTGGAAATGAGAGATGAGTCTCTTTGCTCTCGGAGTTTACAGTGGATTATGGAAATAGGCAGAAACAAGATGATGAAGTACAGTTTAGGAGCTGTGATGTACTGGGAGTGTGCCCACTGAAACAGCTTGCTGATCCTGCTTGGGGATTCAGGAGAGCCTCCTCGTGGGAGGTAACAACCAAATGGTCCGTTAAGGTGTAGGTGGGAAGTGTGAGATGGGGGCGCGGAGTGGGGGAGCAAGGAGAGAAGAGGACACCTTGCAAGAGGAAACAAACTACACAAAGGGGCGAGTGCAGTCTCGTCAGGGAACCCATAGCTAGACTAGCATGTCTGGTCAACTTTCCTGCTTGTTGAACGGGAAAAAACACATGTATACAGTTGTACATACAGACAAGGAGTGGTCTTGCTCCTCACCTGGGGTATACAAACAAGTGAGAACCAACTAAAAGGAATAGGGGTGCTTGAGGTCATCATGCCCTTGACTATGTGGGTTCAATCTTGTAGCTGGTAGGACCCACTCAGAAGCAAGTGCCAGATTTTAGAATATTATTTATTTATTTATTCATTCATTCATTCATTTATTTATTTTTATAAGCTAAGCCAAGGCTTTTGAGCTAGACTTTGTAGAGATGGAAGAGAGGTTAAATGGTTTGAAGAATGAAGTATCAGATGTTTTAGATTTCATCAGAGGGAATCGTTGTGAAAGAAACAAGAAGATGGCCGGGCGGTGGTGGCACCCGCCTTTAATCCAAGCACTTGGGAGGCAGAGGCAGGCGGATTTCTGAGTTCGAGGCCAGCCTGGTCTACAGAGTGAGGTCCAGGACAGCCAGGGAGCTACACAGAGAAACCCTGTCTCCAAAAAAAAATAAATAAATAAATAAAAATAAAAATAAAAAAATAAAAAAAAAAAAAGAAAGAAACAAGAAGATGAAAAATAATGGCAGGCATATATCAGGCAATTGCATGCTGGAAGGGAAAGTGGGGATCTGAACGGGACTTTCTCATTTTTTTCATGCCCTTTAAGGCATTGAGTGTTTGTCATTTACCTTATCATAGTTCATTGCCAAATATTTTAGGTAGCACAACTTTAGTGTGACATTCTGTCCCTTCCTCCCCCCTCCCCCCACAAAGATTAAGTTCTTCGCCACCGCAACCAACTGTGTCGACTGTGAAGACCCCCAAAGTGTGTTTGTCCCCTTCAGTGACAGCCAAAAGGATAACCAGAGGTTCTTTGTCTTCAGGAGCAAATATAAGAAGGTAATTCTTCTACCTCTTACAGGGCACCAGCTTGAGGTAAGAAAGGTCTACTGCGGGCCAGGAATCTGGATGCAGATCTATGAGAGGAGGGTACTGGGAAGAGCTGGAGAAACCCCAAGAACCCCCTCTATTTCTGGGACTTCTCGTCCTACCTCCCTGGCAGGCTGCAGAGGGGTTGGTAAGATGTTGACCGTCGAAGTCTCCTAGTGACTCTCCACTTTGCTTGATGTGATGCCGATGCAGTCAGGCAACCGTCCCGTTCCTCACCCAGGGTGCACAGCTGGTAGAGAGTCTGATGTTATCATATGCTAGAGTACGGGTGGGGCTAAGTCTTGGACTTAAGTCAGCTTGCAGACTCTCCCTATAGTTAGTCACTCTTTGCTCGTGGCAGATACAGTTCTCGAATGTTCTATTTAAGACCAGTCAGTGTTTAAGCCAGTCTCTTTAGGTCTTCGTAAACTGCTTTCGACCAAGGAGCTTGACATGTATAAATAAGGCCACGAATGTTAATGTCACCAAGAGTGATGAAGCCGTTTAGTCATCTATGTGGATCAGAACCATCTCCCTTATATTGCTGGGACTCCGTGTTTACATAAGAGTATACATTGTTGTCTCTTTTTTTCCCTTCCCACTTGTGTTTTACCCCTGACCCCCAGCTTCTCCATAAATTCCCGGCTAGCCAGTTCTCTAGGGAACTTGAATGCTGGGACAGAAGAACCTGAGAACAAAAAGACCACATCACCCACCAAGGCCGCTTTCATAGCCAGCCCGTTCATCAGCTTCTTGAATGGCAGCACCCAGACACCTGGCAGAAACTACCCCGAGCTCAACAACAACCAGTACACCAGAAGCAGCAACAACAGCAGCAGCAGCAGCGGTCTTGGGGGCAACCTGAACAGCTCTCCAGTCCCCCTGAGCACCAAGCCGGAGGAGCATACCACCGTCCATAGACCGTCCTTCCCGGGGACTCTCTCTTCCTCCTCAGTGAGATTCCTGAGCCGTTCTATACCTGTAAGTTCACAGACACCACCTCTTGGTCCTCAGAACCCTGAATGCAACTTCTGTACCTTGCCTTCCCAGCCGAGGCTGCCACCAAAGAAATTTAATAGTGCCAAGGAAACCTTCTGATCGACACCTTCCCTCTGTGTTGTGCAACTGTCCATGCGCTACATTCTGCTGGCTCCTCTTCAAGTAAATGCCGAGTTTCAACTGGGTTTTCTTCCTTTCTTTCTTTCCCTCCCCCTCCCCTTCTGCCGAAGTACGCAGGGGGGTGGGGAGGGGTCCTTAAAAGGGAGATAGCTTTCCTTCCACCCATCATGGACACTGTAGGCTTTGGTTACTTTTCAGTTAAGTTCTCACAGCATTCTTCATACGTGATACCAGGCAAGGTGTGATCCATCGCATTTGCTTTGCTTGGGGTGGTGTTGAGAATGATGGCTTCCCTACTCCTCAAATCACGGTCAGGATTGGGGTACACAAATGTGGGAAGCGCTACAAAGACAGCGTCTTCTCATAGCTGAGCATCAGACCTTCTTCAGGGAGCTGACCCAGTCCTCATGACGTGGCAAATGAAGGTGTTAATAAGAGGAGGTCAGAGAGAGGTGGATAGGTCCCTGGACTTCCAGGGTATGAATAGCATGTAGAGTCTCTAGGAAGACATTTAAAATTAGCCACCTCTCTTCTAGAGACAAGTGAGAACAATGGCAAACAATTTTTTTTTCAAAGAGATCTTTATCTAGTCACCAGGTTCCCTTTTTACTAGCTCTATTGGAGCGAAAATCTATTAGTCAAGTCTCCACTACAAATTTAATATTTTGATTGTGTCGAGAGGCACTGAGATCCGCTTCATTTGAGAGGGAAAAGGCCAAATAGGAGAACAATATACAACGAGTCAAGGAGGCGTGATGTGGGCGCGTTGGTTGCTCTCTTGCTGGAGCAAGCCTGGCTCCCTGGGAGGGCTGTGCCTCCATATGCCCACACTGCTCTTCAGCTCAGCCAATCGTCAGGACAAGACAGTGTTCTACGGGGACAGTGAGCCGGAAGGGAAGTGCAGAGTTTGTGCTTGTGACCCACTTAGCCACGATTAGTCCACGTTGACACCCGGTTTCTTTAGCCTATATGAGTATCTTCCCTAAAATAAGAATGTTGTATGTGTGTTTCCTTGTGTGTATGTGTTTGTGTGTGTATGAGTGGGTGTTTGTGTGTATATGTGTATATGTGTTTGTATGTATGTGTGTACGTTTGTGTGTTTATGTTTATCTATGTGTGTCTGTGTGTATGCTTGTGTGTATGTGTGTATATGTGTGTTTGTTTGTGCATTTGTGTGTGTGTGTTGTTTATGTATGTGTGTGAGTGTGTGTGCATGAGCATGTGTTTGTGTTTTCATGTGTAGGCTCTCTGAACTCATTTGTATAACAAGCTTCTTTTCAGAACTGCCTTTTCTATAATCCGTATGCAATCCTTTTCCTAAGAGAAACTCTAGCATATATAATTTTCCACATACGATTTTATTTCTATGAAAAATTTCACCACTATTTAAACTTTTAATCTTTATGTTTATTCCATATGGACAGGTGTTTTGCCTCTGTGTATGTTATCTGTGCGCCATGTGCATGCATGTAGTGCCTGCGGAGGCCAGAAGAGGGCATCTCTAGATTCTGCTGTAGACCAGGCTTCCAACTAGCCATCTGGACATTCTTTTACCTGATTCTGATCAGATCCGAATCCCTTTATACACTCTGAGGAGATTTGTATCATAAGCGTGGAAATCCACGGGACTTGGTGGGGTAGAACAGAGGTAAGGGTTCACGGGTGGGCACTAGATGGGAAAAGACGGTGGGTGGAACAGAGATAAGGGTGGGCGCTGGATAGGAAAAGACAGTGTATTTAAACTTTCTTAACTGTGCTGATGCATCCGTACGGCATGTGACGGAGTGAACTGAGCTCATCCAGGATTTTCATAAATTGTTTTGTGGCTCAGCCTCTCACTTTAGAGCTGACTGTGGATCTTTTTATTTCCAGGAAAAGTGTTATATAAATAATGGCGCAAACAGGTTGTGGATTACACTGCCAAAGACTCGTGTCATCCTCATTGAAAGTTTGATGCTAGAAGAATGGCGAAATTGCCAAGAAGGTCTTACCTTCTGGGATCCCTGCTTAGGAGGGATAAGTGGGATCCCCAGTCTCCTGTGCTAATTAGAGCTCCCCCTTCGGGGCAGGGGATTCTTTGCACACTAGACATCCCTTCTGCACCCCATGCTGTTTACACAGTGAACTTTGCCCTCATTCCACCTCTCTGTTGCTTCTTTTCACCTTTTCTCTTTCCTCCTCCTCCACATCCCTCTTTTAGGCCAGAATAGGGTAATTTCCCAGTAATTAACTATGAAATGTGGGAGTGGAATTTGCCAACTCTCCCTACTTCTTTTGTTGCTATGCTGCAGAGAACGACCTTTACGACTAGACTTGGCAGTGGGGCTACACTTTCCTCTTTTTCACCCTGAGAGGAAAGCCCATCTCCCGTGCCGACCTCCCGTTCTAAGCCTTCCGTGACCTCCCGTGTTGTGGATATATGAAGGCTTTCTGGCTGGCAGAAAGTTTAAATGAACATGGTGGTCCCCACTTCTTGTGGAAATAAGGAGAGTTTGGGAACAGCCCTCCTTCACGGCCCATGAAGCTCCTCTGTGAGTCTGGCCTTTGGCTGCTGGAGATAAAAGACAATGCAGAACAAGCAGGACTGACTCGCTCAAAAGAAACATTTTAAGGGAAGTAAAACACTTTCCTGTGTAAACACAGGGACCTGAGGCCAAACCCTTAGAACCGCTATAAAAGCTGAACGCTGTGGAACACATCTGTAGTCTCAGTTCTCCTGGAGTGAGATGCGAGGCTGAGACAGGAGAATTCCCAAAAGCTAGCAGGCCTATACATCCCAGTGACATATGATGAAAAGTCTATGTCTCAAAATACAGTGGAAGGTGAGGACAGCACCCAAGGTTGTCCTCTGACTACACACACACACACACACACACACACACACCATGACAGGGACATCCCCTCCCATCACACACATAACCCAGTCTGAACTTCGTAGGTAAGAAAATGAAGTCTGAGAGGTAATACCCTCCCTGTCCCTTTAAGAAAGACCCAGAAACTCTTGGGGGATGGGCGGGGGAGATGGGTGTTTAGAGGGAGTCTAATATTTTAAAAGCTACAATTAGCATCTCTTTTGAAAGCTGCAATTGCTCGCTCACTTTTTGCTGCAGCTCAGCCCCCAGAAAAATGTAAAAATGATTTCCTTGTTCTGTCATTAACCACTTTAACACGGGAAAACAGGAATAAATGTTAAGGAATCCTTGCGGCTGTGACGGAGTGCCAAGCGATAGTCGGATTTTATTTTCATTGTCTTGGCCTGTTGGGTTAACCTTGTCTCCACTGTCCAGAGCCAAAGCACAGGGTTGCACTTTGGGTGGCCCCCCCCACACCCCCACCCCTTACTGTAGAAACTGATGATTTGCTTCCTGACGGAGAAGTTCTCAAGTGCTTAAGGAACGGGGCACATGTGACGAGGGCGTGGGTGGGGTGGAAGTGTTTCATTAAGTTGAAATTGCTTGTGGTAACTGTCTTGAATATTTGCTATGTTATATTTTTAATGACATTTTCACTGAACTGCTAATCATCACCCTGTCCTTACCTGACCCCCACCCCCACCCCCACCCCCACCCCGAGTCTTCGTTGGGGCCTGATGTTTCGCCCTGTAAACTGTTCTGTATCCCACTTTGGTCTTTGTTGTAGCACCTCTCGGTTCTGTGGATTTTGTTGTCCGGTAGGCTCTAAGCACTGTGGGAGCAGAGGTGGTACCTTCATTGCCTCGGTTACGTGCCTGGATCCTGTTAGATAGTAGGCACTCCGCAGGTATATGTTGGCTGGATAAAAAGATGGGTGGATGTGTAAATGGATGGGCACGGTAAGAATGATTACTTCTCTTTTGTTTATAAAAATCTCAAGGGGCAAAGATTTAACAATTTTGCCCAAGATTCTCCTATAAACAGAAAGCAGAATCATAGTTGGAACCCAGGGGCAGTGTGAATCCAAAAGACATAGTATTTTGATGGCTTTTGTTGTGTATGTTCTGTTATAGCAGTTACAAAGATAGCGATGTAAATGATAGGTATTTAAGCAGTCTCTCTCTTGCACTGTGTCTCTGTCTGTCTGCCTCTCTCTCTTTCTCTCTCTCTCTTCCAATGGGGCAAGGAAGCTATGAGGGAAGGTTAATGTCTTAGTCATTTGGGTTTGGCAGGATGAATAGGAGTCTGCAGGCGATCCTAGTGAAGGTCAGAGGTTGGTGAATGGCTATTTAATACAGTGGGAAAAGTAAGAACAGAGATGCTTTAGCTCTGTGGTTCAGTTCTCAGATTCTGAAAACAAGCTGACCTGGCTTCAAATTCTGTTTCCTTTTATGGAGGTATTTGTCAACTTATTTAACTTCTTTGAGCCTCAGGGAAATAAATAATGTAATTATAATGGTCAGGAGCAAATCAAACTTTCTTGTTTGTGTGAAGCCCACACAATGTTACAGGAATATTTAAGATCCATAAATATGACCACTGCTTTGGAAATGACTGGTGATTTATAGAGTGTTGAAGTTGAGGTCATGATGTCCACTGTAACAGAATGGTTATGGTGTTTTGTTGACAAAAGTCATATGAAGTATTGTACAAGCACTTACCAACAGTGCTTGGTAGCTGTCAGCTATTATGGTTATTAATAGCTGGGAGTATTCCCAGGACAGCTGAAGGCCTGCATGGCCAAAGAGCAGACTGGGAGGTTATGCTGAAGCCAAACTAGGAAAGAGAAGTAGAGAAGGAGCCGGGGGACTTTAAAGCAAGTGGGGCCAGTGGGGATGATGATTTTGTTGGAAAATTAATTTTTTCTACTATAATTCTTCTATTCTTTTTTATTACTAATTATTTTATTTGTTTACATTTCAAATGTTGTCCATCTTTTGAGAATAAAGTATTTACTTTTCTTTTGTGAAATAATCATAACTATGTATCCCTGACTGGCCTGGAGTTCTTTAGGTAGACGAGGCTAGCCTGGTACTCATTTGTCTTTGCCTCCTAAGTGTGTGGATTAATGGCATGTGCCACCATGTCCAGATAAATGATTAACTTTTTAGTGTACAAAATAATGGGTATTGTTGTGACATTTTGTGTGTCTGTTGTTGTGTTTTGCTCATATTCATACCCTGAACATCCTCCTTTGTACCCATCCTCTCTCCTCCCTCTTCCCTCTTCTCTCCTCCCTCATCTCTCCCACCGCTCTTCTTCCTCCTTTCAAGTAGTTTCTCTGCTCTCATGACGTGTGTGTTTGTGTGTGTGTGTGTGTGTGTGTGTGTGTGTATGTGTGGTGTGTGTGTGATGTGTGTGTTGTGTGTGTATGTGTTGTATGTGTGTGTTGTGTGTATGTGTTGTATGTGTGTGTTGTGTGTGTGTATATTGTATGTGTGTGTGTGTGTGTGTGTGTAGAAAACATGATTTGTCCTTTTCTTGCTTTTCCTTTTCCTGTTCCTTCCTCCTCCTTCCCGGCAATTCTCTCCCTCTTTCTAAATAGCTTCCTCTTTTATATATGTCACATATGTACATGTTGAAATGTAGATTCTACATATGAGGCAAAAAGTGATCTTTGTTTTCATGAATCTAGTTTAATTTGCTTAACATGATCTCCAGTTCCATCCATTTTCCTGAAAACAGCATGTTCTTATTCTTTATGTCTAAATAAAATGACATTGTGTGTGTGTGTGTATATATATATATATTATATACATTATATGCATAATATAATATATATATATATTATGTTTATCCACTCACTGGTCGGTAGGCACCATGCCTGGTTCTGTATCTTTACTGCTGTGAGTGATATTGTAATAAACATGGGCGTGCAAGCATCTCTGTTCAACAGTGACATAGTGTCCTAGGAGTGGTGTAGCTGTGCCATGTGGCAGTTCTGCCAGTATCCATGGTGGCTGCACTGATTTCCGTTCCCACTGTCCTAGTTTGCTTTCTGTTGCTGTGACGAACACCATAGCCAGAAGCAACCTGTAGGACCTCAAGTAGGGAGGGAACCCGGAGGCAGAAGCTGATGCAGAGGCCATGGAGGGGTGCTGCTTACTAGTTGGCTCCTCATGGCTTGCTCAACCTGCTTGCTTATAGAACCCAGGATGAGCAGCCCATGGGAACCACCACTCAGTGAGCTGAGCCCTCCCACATTGATCGTCAATCAAGAAAATGCACCACAGGCTTGTCCACAGGGAGATCAGGTGGAGGCATCTTCTCGATTGAGGTTCCCTCTTCCAAAGTAACTTAAGTCAGTGTTAGATTGACATCTAACGGACCAGCACACCCACCGTCATTGTAGAAGGGTGTGCCCTCTAGCCTCACCAACTTTTATTGGTTTTTGTTTCCTTCATGATAGCCATTCAGACAGAGGTGAGATGGAACCTCTGTAGTTGGATTGACATTTGCTAGATGGCTAAGGATGTTAGATGTGTCCTATGTGTTTTGTCATTTGTATTTCTTTTTGAGAAATGTCTGTGTTGTTCACTTGTTCATTTTTTTGATTGGCTAATTCAGGGTTTTCTGTTTTGTTTTTTTTTTTTAAACTTATGGGTATGAAGCCCTTGTCAGATGTATAACTGATAAAGAGTTTCTCCCTTTCTGTAGGTTCTATTGTTTTTTAATTTCAATGCAGAAGCTTTCAGTGTCACGCAATTCCATTTGCCAGTTTGTCTTTTCCTGAGCTATTGAACTCCCCCCCCCCCAGAGAGTTCTTAACTGTGCCTATCGAAAGATACTTGGAGATACTTGTGGTATCTGTGTGCTCGGAAGCTCTTTGGTGGGGACAGCTGGAAGCGGAGAGACCCATCAGAGCCCTTCCTGCTGGGTTTGGGGCCTCAGCAGGTGTCTTTAAATAATGCTGTATAGGTTAAATAGATCCTGACTTTAAACACACGTTATAGTACCGATGGTACTAAATAATCCTATATAATCAACAGTGTTAACAGTTTTGTTAATTTAAAAATGATATGTGTATGTTTAAATTAAAAGTTATTACTGTTTGTACACATACATGCCATAGATTTGCATGTGGAGGTCAGAGGACAACTCTGTAAGATTGTGTTCCTCTTTCCTCCTGTCTCTGGGTTCTAGGATTAGATTCAGGCTGTCAGGCTTGTATGGAAACTGCTTAACCTATTGAGCCAACTCTCCTACCCCTGTAATTTAGTTTTGTGAATGAAAACTTTAATCAGCTCAAGAAAAATTATGATCCTTAAACAAGCGCTTTTTTTTTTTTGCACAATTTGAGCGTGAGATGTTGTAAAATGGAGTGCATTTGTTAATTTAAAGAATGTGCATATTCAGTTCCGAGATTTCAAGAAATTGTTCTTTCCAGTTTGGGGATTCCATTATTCCTGCTTTGTGGGAGCAGCCTTTTAGAACAAGTGGCTGTAGCAGTGGGTGCTGGGCTCCTAAGTGTGTCTCATCAGCTTTCCTGTAACAGGTGCCTCTGCAAGGGGCACTGAGGGGGTCACCCAGTGAAATCTTTTTGGTGATTTTCCTGAAGTTGTAGCCTACACTAAGCTTTTAGTTGTTTGCTCAAACCCCACTCTTCACACCTCTCACAGGCACCCTCCTGGCGGCTGTAGGGTCTACACCAGGGATGGCACTCAGTGTTTCTAGAATGTTCCCAGTCTTTTTGGTTCTGTGCTTTTCTCATTCCCCTTGTTGTGTTGATGTCTTTTATGATCTCAGCTCTGTCTTTTTTAATTCCTGCTGTAGAATTGGCTGATGGTTCTAGACGGTTACTTACCTGCTACACTTATACATGTCACTTACCCTGTGCTGTCCTTAGACACTGTGGCCTTTCGAGTTGCTTCTGCATCTGTTCTCACCCATTCCTGGCTTCAGGGGGGATATTTCTCGAAGGCCTTTGTTCTCTTCACCAATTTCTCTTCTTTAAAGACGTCTGTTATCCTTCTGCTCCTTTGTGAAGCTCTTCTCAATAAACTGACTTCACTCTGTGCTTCCCTTTTTTGGCTTGTGCGCCTATCCACGGTATTTAATACTTTGCTCTTATTCATATAAAGTGTTGCTGTTCTATGTACTGAACAACAATATTTATGTATTGTCCATATATATCAAATTATCCTAATTTTAAACTTCCTTTATATGGAATTTCATGAGCTTCTTGAATTTTAGGGTTTTTAACATGTTGCTCAGGTAGATACAATAATGAAAAATTGAAAACCAGGCTTGATTTAAAGTTGGAAGTCAAATTGAAGGACTTTTCCATTCTTTTCTTAGCCACCATTGCTGCTGCTCTCTCCCTCCGCCTTCACCTCTTTCTCCTCCTCCTCCTCCTCCCTCTCCTCCCTCCTCCTCTCTCCTCCTCTTTTCCTTCTGTCGCCCCCTAGGCCCCCCACCAACACACAGTGGTCTTACTGATACAGCCCAGCCTAACCTCAAACTGTGGATTTTCTGCTTTAGTCTCCCAAGTGTTGGGATGGCTGGCACATGCCACCATGCCTGACTGGTCTTGACATTCTTGTACCACGTGGAGTTTGACTAAAACACAGCTCTCCGCTCCCACAGCCAGCGCCCATTCTTCCACAGAGCTGGGTTGGGCCACCCTCCCTTGTGAAGTCTCTGGATGAACAACCTGCACAGCCAGTGTATCATTTGATTCTTTTGTGTTCTATCGTCAGGCAGAATATAGGTGTACTCTAGATGTAATTGGGGCTTAAAGTAGGGCTTGGAATGATATCAAATTATTGATTCTATCCTTGTACAAAACTAGTTTGGTGAAAAGCCACAGAGTTAATTAGTAAATATATTAAAGCACATTTTGCTGTTAATTTGGAACATCGTTAGTGATGACAGTGATGAGCAGTTTATTGGCTGATTCAGTGGCTGCCTGCTCCCAACAAAATACTCCTACCTTTCCGTAGTGTGTAATGGAGTCTCCTGATTTCAGCTAGATGCCCACACTCTGTTTTGAAAATAATGACTCCCTCCTTACTTTAGATAAGATATTTTGTCATCAAATCACTGTGAACGGTTTACTAACATAATCAATGACAAACTAAAGGTGACTGTATTAACTATTTTGAGTTCATGTTAGTCAGTTGAATGTTAGTGCATTTAATGTTAGTGAAGATGGTGCTGCATTTCCAAACGTCTGTTGTCTCTGAATTGCCGTGGTTATTTTTTTCACACTTCCTCTTTGTTCTGACCTTGCTTCAGATTAGATGCTGATTTTCTCAGCCATACTTACACACGAGGAATGGCAAGAAGAGTAACTCAGTCTTTGGCATTCCACCCTGAGACCCGGCTGCTCTTGTGTTCCCCACCCCAGGGATCTGGGCTTGGGGAAGTATCCTGCTTGCTCTTTCAAGGTCAGCAAGTTGCAGAGGATGCTTTTGCATTTGCATACAGCCACCTAGGCAGTGTTTGCAGATGTACCTAGCTGTAATTTAAGTCTCCCGTGTTAAACAATGGTTTACATTAACTTTCTGTATAAAGCCTGACAGCTATTTTTATCTCTCCACTTGAAAGCACCTTTCAAATACAAAATTTGCAGCAAGTGGCAAAATTGCTACCAAAAAAAAAAAAAAAAAAAAAATGCATTAAGGTGGTTTATGGCGTCTTAATTGTCTTTATTATTAAACTTAAATTTACTTTCTCATTTCTTCTTCTTCTTTCTTTTTTTCCCTTCTGGTATGGGAGGAGTATTCTAAAGCCTGACACATGTTAGACAAGTGCTCTGTCACTGAGTTAGGTATCTCTTCAGCCCCTTTCACTTTATCTTTTTGACAGCTGGCCTCACTAAGTTGTTGAGGCTGGCCTGAGCTTGCTCTGAAGCCCAGCCAGCCTTTCTGTGAACTTGGGACCTTCTATAGTAGCAGGGATTACAGGTCTGAGCCACTAGACCTGGCCGTACCCCTTTTCTTACATAATACTAATACTGTTAGGTCAATAGAAAGGAGTATGACTTTAATGCTGCATTTATTTTTATTTTATTCATATTTTAGGAGCAAGGAATAAAAGAAAGTTAGTATCTTTTATATGTATATAAAGCCCAACAATTTAAAAATGTTGTACTTAATGTATAAATCCTTACTACAGGGCTCAGTGTTGCTCCCCTGAAGCAAAGTCAGACGGGGATACACATTGTTTTCTACAAGACCGATAGTTCCATACAGGCGTTTCCTGGCTCAGCTAATATTCAGCCTTCGTTCCTGGTCTTTCTATCATTATTTTCCCACCACCACCCTCCACTTAAAATACCCACTCCCCAATTTAAGACTGTTCCAAAGGATTGTACTGTGAGATGATTTTTCTTTTGCTTTAAAATTCATTGGTTTCTGTAACACATCTAGGCTTAGACTCCCGGCAGTCATTGCTGTTTGCTTCCCTTGTGTTCTGATGGCTTTGCAGCTATGGAGAATTCTCAACTATTAATTTTTTAGATACTTCTTTTCTGCCTTCCTCTGGCTTTCCCCCTAAACTTTGGAGAGAAGCAGGTAAAACCTCCCACCTAGCGTGAAGGTACCCGCTAAAAGTCCCTAGTACAGAAGGGAAGCGAACTCCGTGTTTATGCTGACATACATAACATACCTGACGTACCCTCAGTATTTCCGACGTTCTGCTTTCTATTTTAGTCCTGAGCTCTAACTAATGTGGCGATTGGGTTCCTCCTCTGTTTTCCAGGTGTTGACTGTCTTTACAGTGTGCGTGCTTTCCAGCGTCTCCCTCTTCACGGAGTCTGATGCAGTGATTTCAATGACTTCCGTCTTTCTTATCTAGCATCTCTCATCTCTTTGTTGTTACAGCCACCTGTCTGCATCTGGGTCTGCCGGTTTGGGTGGCCTTTGAGTGGTTTCTCATTCTTGTTCCTTGAGGGTCTCAGTTGCTCAGCCTCTCTCAGGTTTTGCAGTTCCTCTTAGGAGACTTTTTTTTTTTTTTTTGTCTTAGATGGGGCCTTGTCTGTTCTCTCTGTCACCTTCCCTGTAAGCTCTAGCATTCAAGTTAGCAGGTTCATTCTGAATGTGAAGGTGTGTGTGTGTGTGTGTGTGTGAGAGAGAGAGAGAGAGAGAGACAGAGAGAGACAGAGAGAGAGAGAGAGACAGAGAGAGACAGAGAGAGACGGAGAGAGAGGGAGAGAGAGAAGGAGAGAGAGAG
>JADRCD010223907.1:0-19164 GCA_019843815.1 Montemys delectorum | reverse complement strand
CTCTGCCTCCCAAGTGCTGGGATTAAAGGCGTGTGCCACCACTGCCTGGCATTCTCTCCTTACTTTTTATCTCTTCCTCCTCACCCTGACCCTCCTTCTCCTGCCTAGATGCCAGGGCTAAGATTCTAAATTGGTGTAAGGCTAAAGATCAAAGCCTCCCTTCTTGGGCACAGTGGTTGCTTTTGTGAGGGTCTCCATATGTCTCCTGTATGACAGCCAGCTATAGCCCTGTCTGACTTCTTCCCCAGCTGGGGCCTCCCAGCTGTGCCTTTATCTGTGATTGAGTCTATCCTGGACCAGGCTTCTACCATCGGATCTTAGGAGTCCACTGCTGCTGACAGTTGTCCTGCTTGAGATGCTTCCTTCCTGCTCAAGGCCTCTGCTCTACTCAAAGCCTCCCTCCATGCTGTGCCTAACCAGCCCTAATGCACCCAAAGAACTGTCCCATGGCTCTCAGGCTCAAGCTGTAGCCAGTTTTCAGAAGTTATAACCCAGCCTCCAGGCTCCTGTCATCTTGCCCCATGAACTTTCTCTCCTCTCTGTCTCTGTTCTGGGTGTCTCAGCCATGCAGGATGCCTTCCTCCCCATTTACCTGCTCTTCCACTTCTAATCCATCCCCAACCACTCTATAGAAGCTCAGACTTCACATCTGCAGGGACGTTTCCAACTTGGCGTTGGGTTAGGTCCTTGAGAACTATGACACCCCTGCACTGGCAGGTCCCAGAGTACTGCAGTAGATTGCCAAGTGAGGCACTGTACTTCACTCAAGTTGCTGAAATCTGACTGGAGTGTGGCAAGTGGAACTGATAGCTGGGAAAGAAAGAGGAGCCAAGTCTTGGGAACTATTGGAGGTTGTTTGTTTGTTTGTTTGTTTGTTTTCCAGAGATGAGAGAACCAACTAGACGAGGAAAGTTAAAAGTTGCTGCCACTTCTAGGAATACCACTACTGGGTCATCAGGAGGCTGAGCCCTTCATAAAGGGCCACTTCTGAAACCTGAGATGCTGCTCAAATGCTTGATAAGAGCTCTGTGTGTCCTCCTGGCCTCTTCTTCAGGGCACACTTAACTAGATGTTCACTCTGGTTCTCAGAATCAGACCCTCCAATTCAGTGACACGGCACCCATAAGGAAAGGTGATCCATTCCTGGGTGACTGGCAGGCCTGTGGAATTAATCGGAATCCTTAAGTGGCTGAGAAATGAACAAGCTATTAAAACCTGTCTTTAATAAGAAAAATAAAGTTAGGAAATGGGTGCAATTAGTAAGTCATAATAAAAAAACAGGTAAAGGGTCACTTAGAAAAATTAAATGCTACAGAGATACATAAATCATAGGGTTCTGTGGCACACAAATGGAACGGTCTGGCCAGAGTTAGCTGATGAACCGAGAGAGCCCTTGACATCTGCTTCCAGGGGACAAGAGTAGACACAAGAGATGGCTGGAGAAGAAAAACAGAGGACTTGAAAAACAGGAGGAAGACTAATTCTAGCATCTCTCGCCTCCCCCCCCTCCTGCCACCCCAAGGAAGCTGTAAGTTCTGTTTGTAGATAGGTCATAGAAAAAAATTTTATGATTAAAAATTTACGATAAATTTTATGAGTAGAAAATCCAGTAAGCAGCTGGAGGGTAACAGAAGCCGTAGCCATCAACTTCGATGGCAGGTTTACACAGAATTCATGCCGGGAAGCCATGGTGCTTTTTTATGCTAACTAATTTGTAACAAGAGTGGGAAGAGGGGCAACCGAAGATTTAGTGCTTTTTTGATTTTAGAAAGGCCTTTGATTCAGTGTCTCGTGAAATCTGACTGGCAAAATTAATTTCAATTGGCACGGACAGGGATCGTCCCTGAGATGAAGCTCAGCTGAAAGTCTATAAACCCAGGTGTGATAAACAGGGTGAGGGGAGGCACAGACAGGGTGGTAAGGGGGAGGCATGGGTTTCAGCTGGCAGGGGCGGGATGAGTGGGGGTCTTCACAGATGTGAGGTTCATGGTCTGTGGGTGAAGAGCGTATGTGTAATTCAGCCAGGCAGACACAGAAAGCAGAAGGAGGAGACTTAAGAGATGGGCACAGAGCAAAATGTTCCCTCCAAATTAGTGTGTGCTGCACAGCAGGATGCCCAGTACCTGAAGCAGCAACACCTAGCTGGCAGCAGAAGTGTGAGTCCAGGTGAGACAAAAGAGTGCTGGATGGGGTAGGGTTCACTCCAGGGCTCACAGCTGGCAGGAGCTCAAGGGAGACAAAAAAAAAAAAAAAAAAAAAAAAAAAACCGACAAAGACACCCTCAGGTAAGGATCAAGAATGAAGGTGAGCTTCAGCCCAGGAGCATCAAGGCCCTGGCTTAATCTCTCTCTCCCTCCCTCTTCCCCTTCCCTCTCCTCCATCTCCCTCCCCTTCCCTTCCCTCCCTCCCTCCCTCTTCCTCTCCCCCACTTCCCCTCTCCTCCCTTCCCACACTCTGTCTGTCTTAGTCAGTGTTCTATTGCTTTGAAGAGACACCAAGACCATAGCAATTCTTATTTTTTAAAAAAGCATTTAATAGGAGCTCGCTTACAACATCAGAGATTGAGTCCATTATCACCTTGGCAGGGAAGCATGGCGGTACACAGACAGACCTGGTAGCTGAGAGTTCTGCATCTGGATCTGAAGGTGACAGGAAGAGCTACTGGGCCTGGCTTAGACTCTTGAAACCCCAAAGCCCACTTCCAGTGACACATCTACTCCAACAAGGCCATGCCTCCTTATCCCTCTCAAGTAGTGCCACTCCCTGCTGTCTAAGCATTCAAAAATCAGAGCCATAGAGAGACCATTCCTACTCAAACCACCACACTATCTCTCCCTATCTCTCTGTGAGGGAGTCGGGGCATGGAGTGGGCATGGAGTGAATTGGGGTAACCTCAGGCACTGTCTATCTTTTTTCTCAAGGACAGGGTCTTTCTCTGACCTGCAGTTTTTGAGCGCTAGTTTTTTGTTTGTTTGTTTGTTTAGTTGGTTGGTTTTGGTTTTTCGAGACAGGGTTTCTCTGTATAGCCCTGGTGCTCCTGGAACTCACTCTGTAGACCAGGCTAGCCTCGAACTCAGAAATCCACCTGCCTCTGTCTCCCAAGTACTGGGATTAAAGGTGCGCACCACCACTGCCTAGCTGAGTGCTAGTTTTTAAGTTGGCTAGGGAGCCCCAAAGATCCACAAGTCTTCACTTCCCTGCTGCCGAGACTTCATATATGTACCATCATGCACTCCTTCCTAAAACAGTCACTTCTGGGGACTGAACTTGGGTCCTCTTGCTTGCAAGCAAACATTTTACTCACCACCTGACCTGGGATTACTTTTTTTCTTTTTTTAACCATATTTTAGCTTTGCCCACCCTCCCATTGATGTTGGCCTAAAGCTGGTTTTGCATATGACTGCAAGATGCCTATAATGAGACTAATGAGGTGATGCTGCCCACTCCGACCCTCCAAAGAGCTATGTTCATGCCCAAAAACATGTGAATCATTTTTAAAGAAAGACCAAAACTTTTGGGTTTTTTTTGTATTTTTAATTAATTTTTGTCTTACGTACGGGAAAGTTTTGCCCACATGTATGTTGTCTTAATTAGTTTCTACTGCTGTGATAAAACACCACGACCAACTTGGGCATTGTCTTAATTAGTGATTGATGGGGGAGGGCCCAGCCCATTGTGGGTGGTGCCTGGGCTGGTGGTCCTGGGTTCTATAAGAAAGCCAGATGAGCAAGCCGTGAGGAGCAAGCAATAAGCGGCATTCCCCCATGGCCTCTGCCTCAGCTCCTGCCTCCAGGTTCCTACTTTGTTAGAGTTCTTGCTCTGACATCCCTCAGTGATGGACTACAATGCAGAAGTGTAAGCCAAATGACCCCTTCCCTCCCTAGCTTGCTTTAGGCCATGGCGGTTCATCACAGCCACGATAATCCAAAGACAGCCTGGAACTGGAGGGAGGTGGAAGAGGCAAGGAAGCTGCCACCACGGAGCCTTTGGGTGCTGTTCTAGAACTGTAGGAGAATGAGGTTTCTGTTGTGTTAATATTCATTTGTGGGGCCTTTGTCTAAGAGTCTCGGGGAGATCGCGCAAGGCTTGCTGGGAAGCCAGCCGTGTGTCTCCCAGAGCAGCTGTTGTAGAGCTCAGAGTGAAGAGCTTCCAAAGCCCAAAGAAACCTCCCCCTTACTTCCAATTGGCTGATAAGAGCCCAGCCCCGCCCTGGAACAGCCCAGAGAAATGGAGCCACAGCCATGGACCAAGCACTCTAAAAGAAGTGGGCCCCCCCACAGCCTCTGTTTCTTTATGAGAGATCCCTGCTGCTGGCACTAATGAGAGATGATTGGATGAGGAAGGTGCTAACGTCATCAGTGGGGTTGATCCCAGAATGGGGTACATACTGAATGGCTGTTAGCACGCAGGGGCTGCTGGGGGAAGCGCGGGACTGGGCTGTGACTCAGAAGGCATGTGTTGCCTCTGCTGCTGGTTCCTACTATCCCGTTCTTCCCCATCTCTCCCTCTCTCCCCCCCCCCCCCGCCTCACCTCATCTCTCCTCCCCCTCTTCTTCTTCCTCTTATTTCTGGCTTCATTCATTGAGCAGCCTCCCTTCCCCATGATGTTTTACTTTACCACAGCCCAAAAGCAAAAGAGTAGTGTACAGGACCAATCCTGTACTTTCTTTGAGTTTTGTCAGAACAATGGGAAAAAAAAACCTCACTGTCAAAGATGGAGTGGAGATTACCACCCAGCCTGTGCTGGGCAAGCACCCGAGGGAGATCAGAACAGTTTCTGATTAAGCCACGGTGGGTGCTGTGATTCAATGCTATTGTCTCTCTGACTCTTCAGAGATTGCTAAGATCACTCAGGGAGATGGAATTCTGACCACAAGATATGAGAGCTATTCTTAGCAGGCAGAGCTGCCAGGGGAAGAAGGGGCCACATGTCAGGGAAGAGTTTGTAGGTACACCCGTGGAAACAAGTATTAGAAAGCAAGAATAGGGGCTGGCGAGACGGCTCAGCGGGTGAGAGCACTGACTGCTCTTCCGAAGGTCCTGAGTTCAAATCCTAGCAACCACAAGGTGGCTCACAACCACCCGTAATGAGATCTGATGCCCTCTTCTGGTGTTACTGAAGTCGGCTACAGTGTACTTATGTATACGAATAAATAAAATCTTTGGGCCAGAGCAAGCAAGGACCAAGCGAGTGGAGTTGACCAGAGCGAGTAGGGTTGACCGGAACAAGCAGAGGTCCTAAAAATTCAATTCCCAACAACCACATGAAGGCTCACAACCATCCGTACAGCTACAGTGTACTCACGTACATAAAATAAATAAATAAATCTTTTTTTAAAAAGAAGAGGTGCTCAGGAAGGGAAGGATGGAAGCTCTTGAGGACCCAGCTTGAATTTGAAAAGGAATAGAGGGTAGGTAGGTAGATGCTAGAACCCAAGCAAGAGTGAGGACAAGAAGGGTGTGGGAATGCCATTGGGTGGCTTGTCAATAGTCAATAGTGATGACTTGTTTCACTTACTAATGCTCATTATGTGCCAAGGGGCTTGCTGACTGCTTCATCCTCATGTCCTCATGGGAGGAGGAACCAGGATTAATCCAGGTACAACCTAGATTAGCTGCAAATAAACCTGGCCTGTACCCTCGTATGAAATGCCTCTGTCCTGCCCCCAAGTCTCCTGCTGCACTCACGAACACATGGCCTACAGCAGCGGGTTGCCCTGGGCATGGGTGTCCCTACTCCCTGCACTGCCCAGGCTGCTGGCCTAGTCTGGAGAAGATGGCCCATGGTTTGAGCCACAGGCTCACAGTGCAAACAGGACGGCTTCTGTACTGAGGAGGGCATGCCTGCTTTCAAGGGGAGTTTGCGGCTTTGTGTAATAGGCTACCTCGGGAGCATTAGACCCAGGGAGACCCATGGATACCCTGGGGCAGACTTTAGAGGGTGTCACTCCCCTGGAGAAGTAATGCCTGGTTCTGAGAGAGGGACAACAAAAGAAAAACAAGATCACAGCTCCCACCATTGAAAGGTCTAGCAAGGGTGAGTTCGGGAAAAGCCCAGATAGGCCGCTTGAAGGATGTCAGAAGTCCAGCTTCCTTTGCTTTGGTTTTTCTCAACTTGATAGCAAGGCTGGTCTTGACCCTGGTAGCTTCCTTGGAAATCAGTGATCCCAGAGGCTAGCTCTAGGTATCCTTCCTGCAGCTTCATCAAAAGCCTCAGCCATGACTGTTGTTGGCTCCCGGGCCTGGTGTTCCCATTAAGGACTAGGATAGAGTCTGCTCTCCCAGAAAAGCACAAGTCCGGAGTGACAAGCTGAAGGCTGTTCTCACTGAGCTTGCCCATTGCGACACACTGAGACAAGAGCTTCAGAGTGAGCCTTTTATACGGGAGATGAGCCCAGGAGGCATGCACAAGAACATGCCAGAGAAGGACTAGGGAAAAAGAAAGCAACGTGCCATGAACAATGGAGACTCTGTCCCACTAAAGCCTTGGCAACATGGTACAGGAGAACAGCTGAAGGATGTTTATCAGCACACGAATTCATCACTGGTTGAGGGAAAAGCATTGGTCATTAACTCTCAGTGCTGGTCCCTACTCCATTCAGGTAGCCAACCATACATGGTGGCTAGTGTTCGGACTCTGGATAAGACCTCCCTGTAAGGTGGCAGTGTGCTTGGAACTGAGTGCTTAAGGAAGATCTGCAGGCCATTGGTGCCCTCTATAAATGGTCTCTAAGGAAAAGATAGGAGGAGATTGTCAAAGGGAAACAGGAACACAGAGTAGGCATAGTGTAGACACAGACTGCAGCTGAGCCCCTGATAATATGAGCTCTGAACAGTACAGGGAGCTGAGTCCTGAAGCTCCATCCCTAAGTGTGTTCATGTTTCAGTACAGGGGATACAGAAGATACATAGACTCCCAGACAAAGTCTTGAAGAGACGCCAAGAATTTTTTTTTTTTAATGGTTTTTCAAGACAGGGTTTCTCTGTGTAGCCCTGGCTGTCCTGAAATTCACTCTATAGACCAGGCTAACCTTGAACTCAGAAATCCGCCTGCCTCTGCCTCCCAAGTGCTGGGATTAATGGCATGCGCCACCACCACCCGGCTGGCGTCAAGAATATTAATTGCAACTTGTCTAGAGGGTGAGCTGATCAAAGGTACACCCACGTCAAGGATGAGGACTTATAAAGGACAGTGGCCAGCGCAAACAAGAACATCGATAATGGTTTAATTTCAGTCTCCACAAAAGCTGTTCAGATGAGAAGGATTTCTGGGAAGAAAGGCCATACCTAACATGCCACTCTTCAGGGCTCCCCATTGTGAACGTTACATATGAAACAACAGATCTACATCGAAGAACAGTGTCAACCTTATCTGGACCACAAAATAATCTGAGAGGCGGGAAGAAGTATTAGCCCCACTTTAGAGATGAGAAAACCGAGGCTCAATGAGCTAACACAGCAGAGCAAGACTCTACTGAGCTCTTGTCTAAATGTCTTTATGAAACCCATCACTATGTACAATGCATATATTCTAAATTTTAAACATTTAGACCCACTTTATTGACTTTCCAGTTAGGGATGGAGCATTTGCCCCTGTCTGCGCCCTCTTATATACGCACAAGACTACGCTTCCAGATGTTCTGGGAAGAAGGACCTCTCCCAGGTAGTTGACAGTTACACTTTCTGGGCTTTCACAGCAATGAATGGGTGCTACCCTAACCTTCTCACCCCCAAAAGCCCCAGGGGGTTCCCAGTACTGTTGTCCAGGGCATAATGGCTTCAGTTTCAGAAAAAGGGATTGTAAGCCTTTCATGAAGGATTCCAGTCTCTCGGAAGCCTTACCAGAGGGCAGAGGTACTATCCACGTGCGACCCCAAAGCCGGGTTACCTGGGTATGAGCCTCGGCTCTGATGCCTCCAGCTGTGTGATCTTGGGCAAGACTCTTGGGCTCTCTGGCACCTTCATCTCCTCTTCTGCCAGAGGCAAGTTATAATAGTGCTTGCCCTGGATAGGAAGTGATTGGGTAACAAAGGATGCCTAAAACAGAGCCCAGCACATAGCATTCAATAAATGCTAGCCATTTAGATTATTAATGAGTGAGTGCTGTCTGAAAGGGGCCAGCTCGTTGCAGAAGGGGTGTCCTAGGAGGGCTCCTTAAGATTTCTCAGCCATCCTTCTTACTGAACCATCAATATTTGGTGAGCTGCCTGCAGGAACTACTGCTACTGTCGTTCTCCCTGACTACCTGTTGCCCTGGAGAAGCTTGGCTGAGGGTTGGGGGCTCTTGCATAAGGCACTTTGAGATTTGCTGAAGTTTTGCTCCTGGGGGGAGGGGAGCACGGGCAGCCTTACCCAGGAAATCCTACCATCAGTGACATGGACTTAAGTAGAACAGTGTTCTTTACTGGTATTTAGCTGGGTCTCTAGAAAGTGTTTCTCAACTTTTGAGTTGAGACCCTTGTGGGGGAGGGAGGAGTTCAAACAACCCTTTCACAGTGGTCGCCTAAGACCACCAGGATACATGGATATTTACATTATAATCCATAACAGTAGCAAGATTACAGATATGAAGTAGCAACAAACAGTAATTTTATAGTTGGGGGTCACCACAACATGAAGAACTCTATTAAAGGGTTCCAGTGTTGGGAAGGTTGAGAGTGACTTCTCTGGGTGGTAGTCAGTGGCCGGCTGCTTCCCTTTCCTCCAAGAACTTGTTGAGGAGAAGTTACTCTTTTTACAGAACTTATTTAGGGTCGCTCCTGATCAGTTATGCTCTGGCTCCTCCTCCCCTCAGGGTCTTGACAGTGAGTATCGATGCCACCTAGCTGCACTACGGCTAGCCAGTTCCATGGCAGGGGCCGGGGATGGGGAGGTGGGGGGGTGTCACTATCTACACTCACTCTGGTGGGCCTGCTTTCTTCAGGTGTGGAGGATCTCGCTGTTGTATTTGATCTTCACAGGAGTCCCATGCAGTAAGTACTATTTGATCTCAGTTCTAGACTGGGGGAAACAGAACCATCACCAAAGAGCTTAAATACCCTGCTTGAGGTTACACAGCTGTTAATCAGTCGGGCTTCAAACCAGCTCTTGGCATCTGATTCCAGACAGGCTCTTTAAACTGTTAACTAGAAACCGCAGAAAAACAAACATCTCTTACCTCTGCTGGCTGCTACCTTCTGTGATCTGCCCTAGAGTAATCACAAAGTGAGCTAGCTGCCTGATTAGATTCCAGTTCTCTGGCTGCTCCAAATGCCCCACCTCCTGGGGTGGGGGTGGGGGAGGAGCTTCTAGGATGGACAAGTGCACAGTCAAGAGGGAAAAGATGATCCAGAGATCCAGTGAGAAGAAAAGCAAACTTCCAGCAAATTCTCAGTATGCCAACAGCTGGCTTGGGCTGGCACCTCCTTCTAATGTACCACACCCCTGGACTGGCCAGACTGCAGAGGGCAGGGGCCTTGGGTACCAGGGTGTAGTCTAGGCCGAGCTCCAATCAGACATCTGCCTCTGCCTTGCATCCTTAGAGCCTAGTCCTTGGACATCTCAGGTCCACCCAGGTACCCCTCCTCAGTCTCCCCAGCCTCCCCAGCCCCCAGCCTCTGATCAGGATGCAGCATCACAATGGGCCGTTTTTTAATCCTTTCGGGATCTCTTTTATTTTTTCCCCCTTTGCTAGGCTTTCTGGGCTGTAATTTTTCCCTCTGTGTCATCCATCACAGACACAGCATCGCTTGTGCAAATTAAAATGCACCTCAGAATAATAAAAAAGGGGGCTTTCTCTCTCCCCCTCCTTCCCCTTCCCAGCAGCAACTCCTCAACACAAAACATTTGTCTCCAGCAAGAACAGAAGTTTTAACCCTATGTGTGCTGTTTCCAGTCCTATATAATCCTGTAGGCACTAACAGCTGGCTAGGGATTCTCTGGGTTTATCTGGACAGAAGTCAGATAGCCAAGAAACAGCCCCTTAGTGTCGGTGGACTTAAGTTCCAGAATTTCACAAACTAGATTGCCAAACTCAGAGGCTTATGGCTCTAACCCTGGAGGATTAGAGAATTATTGCTCCTAGCCATCAAAGCTAGGGGTGTATTGCTCTATGTGTTCAAGGCAGAGGCATATTGTTTAAGGAGTATTGCTCTGAACCAACAGTTTCAACATAGTGCAGCTAAAGCTGGAGCTCTTGATCCTCCACTCTTTATTCCCTGATTTGTTCAACAGTTTTTTCAGAAATTAAAGAGTCATTGTATCCTGAAGGAAGCACCTTAAACAGGAAGGTAAACAACTTGACATAGCTTCAGGAAGTTCCTGAAACTGAGCAGATTCATTAGCTCCCCCCCCCCCCCCCCCCCAACCCCGCCTCTGACAGAGTAAACAACAAAAGCTGAGAGTTCCCCTCAGACAGAAGGAAGCTGAGCAGCAAAGAAGGCTCTGAGACCAGACCAGCTGCCTGGAAAAAGCAGAAACCAGTGGCTGAGTTGACTGGAAGAAGTTTAGGCCAGAGTCACTTGGAAAGGATGCTCTCCAACCTGTTGAGCTGCCGGCAGGTTGTGCAGTGTGCTCCACATTCCCGGTTTTTGTGAGGTGTCATCCATGCTGGGTGGACTTTGGTAATACAGCTGTCTTTGAGGCATTTCTGCTACTATAAGTAGCCTCCTCCACACTCCTATAAGTAACCCCAATAAAACTCACTGGTATCCGTACTTTTGATCTGTCGTGGGCTCCCTATGGGTGAGAAGACTTCTATGTTGCATCTCCCTGGGAAAAGTTTTTTCACATAACACCCTGGCTTCTCTTTGTCTTTCAAACCTTCCTAGTGACCACAGCTTTGAGTCCTAATAGCCTGGGCCCCTTTGTACCCCTCTTTAGGCACCCGCACCGGTTTGCTACAACCTCAGCCTCTCCCACTTCCTATTCCCAAGACTGTTAGCTTTCATGCTCTCCACGTCTCAGCTTCTATGCTTGCCTACTCTCTTAGCTCTTTCCCAGTGGCCGGGCACAAGTGGACAACGAAGACAACTTAAGGGAGAATGTTTTATTTTAGCTCACAGTTCAAGCCATGATCCATCACGGCAGGAAAGGCAAGGCAACAGGAGTTAAAGCAGCTGGTCGAATTGTACACACCGTCGGAAGAGAAATACAGAACTGTGCTCATCTCCGCCTCCTCCTGTGCTCAGCCCATCAAATGGTGCCTCCTATGACTCAGATATCTTCCAGCATCCATTAATATGCTCAAGATAATCCCCCCTACAGACATGTCCAGAGATCCACCTCCTGGGTGATTATTAACTTGGAGTTAATAATCAAGTGGACTATTAATGCGTTTCTGGAACTCTTCAGGCCCTCCTAGTGTTACAGCCCTGAAATCTGGGCACTGGAGGCCTCAGTTCTAAGTGCTTTGACTCTTCAGCTCTGTCCTCAGTGGTGTTGTCAGGACTGGGAACCCCGGGGATTTACCTGTTTTTTGGTGCAAGTAGCTTAGCCCATTAGGCCCATGATAAAGACCACAAGCAACCTCCAAAACCACTCAGGAGAAGCTGTTGTGGGACCTAATATTTCAACAATAGGTGTTAGTAGGAGGGAGAAAAGCCTCGATGACTAAGCCTGCAAGACTGAGGAGCCGTGAGGGGTGTGGCAGGCACCTGCTTAGATCACAATTCTTTCAATAACGGCTCCATGTGTGCGTGGCTTCAAAATCTACCAACCGCAAGAGTGTGCTGAGTCAGTCTAGAGATGCTGCACCAACGAGAGTTACCTGCAGGGTGAGCAGGGTCATCTGAAGCTCACCAAAGGCGGTTCACCTGGAGTGGAGCCTTTCAAAGCAGACGCCAGTCCTAGGGAGCAGCCATGACCAGAGCTAGGCTTCGAAAAGCAGAAGTTGGGGCAGCAGCAGCAGCTGTGGCAGCAGTGAGCCTTGCAGCTGTGTAGATCAGTCAGATATAAGGGAAGGGAAGGGTCTGTCAGCTGCCCCAGAGGGTCAAATCAACATGGCCCCAACAGCCTACTTTATTTGAAGGAAAAGAATGAAAAGGGTATTTACAGCAAAGACGTAATATAGCATTCTTAGTGGTACCTAACATTAGTCGACTCCTGGAAATAGACCCTTTGAGAGAATTGGGTCCTCTGCCAGTGGTTGGGCTGAAGTGACACAGTAGAGTCTCTGGTCTCTAGACTTTTCTCTGGCTTCTGCTCCTCCACCCTTTGCTCCATACCTGAGAATCAGGATTCCTACCACTGTCACTATAAGAACATGTGAGCTGTGGATGCTTGGTAATTTGCTCACTTACTTAGCAGGAGTGCTTACTCTAAAGGCCATACCCTATTTTTCTACTCAGTGTGTGGTCCACGGACCAGTCCCCTCACAGGCATCTCTTGGGGGCCTTTTAAAATAGAGCTTTCAGGTTAACACAAGGAAGGTAATTCACAGCCACTTACAGAGGATACTTAAAAGCTTCCTCCACACAGAGGAGGGGGAAAGACAGTATCAAACACAGAGACTCAGGGAAGAATAACTTCATGAGAGGAAGGCATGAACAAATGAAAACTAAGAAAGTGTAAAATGCATTCAGATTAATAATCCAGAAAATCCCTACATTGAAAAAAGTAGGAACAAACAGTTTTTGAACCAATCAGGAAAAGAATCAGCAAAGTCACAGGAGCCCGCAAATACACCTCAATCATAACCCAATAAAAGGTCTTAGCACTTAGGACTCGATTTAGCAGATTGAATTTAGAAGATCTGGGCCTGGAGAGAGATGGCTCAGCAGTTACAAGCACTGTCTGCTCTTCCAGAAGAGCCAGGTTTGAATCGCAAAATCCACATGGCAGATCACAACCATCTGTAACTTGAATCATAAGGAATCCAACACCGTGTTCTGGTCTCCATGGATAATACACACACACACACACACACACACACACACACACCACAATGCACACAAACATACATGCAGGGGAAACATATACATAAGTATCATAAATATAAGTAAAGCAGCAGTAAATACGATCCATCTGCTTGTTATCTGCACTAAATTGTCCCATTAGCAAAAACATTTAAAGATGGAAAATAATATACCAAGCAAGTGGAGAGTGTAAAGGTCATGAGTGAGTGTGATCGCCTCTGACAAGCAGTCTTCAAGCCAAAATTATCCAGAAAAGATAAAGGCTACACCATGTTAATAAAGGGAACGATTGATTATGGAGATACAATAACATATGTGTGTTGTTATTGTATGTTCATATATACATATATATATATATGCAGAGAACTTTGGTGCATCTCATTTCATAAACACCACTGGACATAAAGGAACAGTCAGGTGCAGACACAAAAAGATGGGTGCTGTCGGTACTATACTTGACGATGAACACATCCTGCAGGCAAGAAATGAACCAAGGACTTCAGAAATAAACTGCACTGTGGATCGCTTGCAGCAACTTAGCAGGCATCTGTGGAATATTCCATCTAAGAGCTGTGGAATATACATTTTTCTCAATAGCTTCTTCCTAAAGCAGATCATGTGTCACAGAGCTATTTCAATAAATACCCCCCCTAAAAAATGTTTCTCATATGTCACCACATATGAGTATAGTGGAATAAAACTAGAAAACAACCATGGAAATTATACAAACACATGAAGATTAAACAATGCGCTTCTGAATGATCAGTGGCTCACTGAAGAAATCAGGCAGGAAAACTCTAAAAGTCTTAGAATCGAAGGAAAATAAAAACACAACTTACTAAACCTTTGCAAAACAGTAAAAGCAGTTCTAAGAGACAAGAGCATAATTATATGTTCTCTTGAATTTAAAAGATCAGAGAAAGCACAAATAACTTAGTGGTGCATCTCAAGGTCTTAGAGAAATAACAAGCCAAACCCAGATTTAGAAGAAAAAAAAATAGAAAAAGAATAGAGTATAGAAATTAATGAAATGGATACTAAAAGAAAATAAAAATAATCAGTGAAACAAAATTAGTGTTTGAAAAGAGAAATAAGAGTATCAGACACATTGAGCGGTGGTGGCGCACGCCTTTAATCCCAGCGCTTGGGAGGCAGAGGCAGGCGGATTTCTGAGTTTGAGGATAGCCAGGGCTATACAAAGAAACCCTGTTTCAAAAAAACTAAACCAAACCAAACAACAACAACAAAAAAGAATATCAGACACTTAGCTAAGGTAACTAAAAGAGAAAACCCAAATTAATAAAATTAGAGGTCAAAAAAGAGGCATTACAATAGACAGCAAAGAAATCTATAGGATACTTAGCAAATACTTGAAAACTTATGTTCCAATAAACTAGAAATCTACATGATATGTATAAATTCCTACACCCATGTGATCCACTAAAATTAAAACAAAAGCATATAAACTTTTGGGAAAGCAATAAATGAGAACAGAGTATGACATATATGTATAAAAACAACATAAAGAAACCCATAGTTCATATAACCTAAAAGATTAATTTGGAAAAAAAATTTGGCCTAGTAGCTAGGATCACTGGGTGTTCTTCCAAAGGATCCAGGTTCAAGTCTCAGCATCCACACAGTGGCTCTCAGCTTTCTCTAAATCCAACTCCATGGGTCCAGTGTCCTCTTCCGGCCTCTGAAGGCACTACACCCATACAAACATGCTGACAAAATACTAATACATATAAAATAAAAATTTAAAAGAGTTTATAAATAGCTTAAACATACTTATAATAAACCATAAAGTTGAAGCAGTCTTACAAAAGCTGAGGGACTGGGAGTCAGTAAGTCTTGCTATGAACGAAGGAGGACTTCAGTTCAGATTCTGAATACCCACATACAAATCCAGGCATTGTGGCGTGTCAGTCCAGTGCTGTGGAGGCAGACTGGAGGGTTCCTGATGCTTGCTGACCAGACATCCTAGAAAAATTGATAAGTTCCAGATTCAGTGGAAAACTCTGATTCAAAATAATAATAATAATAATAATAATAATAATAATAATAATAATAATAGAATAAAAGAAAGTAAATGAAAAGAAAATATGGAGCTCCAGGTGGTGGTGTACATTTTAACTCCCAGAGGCAGAAGTAGGCAGAAGTTTGAAGCCAGACTGGTCTACTTAGTGAATTCCAGGAACATCCAGGCTTACACAGAGAGGCCTTGTCTTTAAAAAACAAACAAATAAAAACAAAATGTGGAAAGAAATTAAAGAAGACACCCAACACCAATCAACCTCAGGTCTACACACACGCACACACACACATACACAGAGAGAAAGAGAGGCATTGGTTAGAGAGTCAGAAAGACAGATGGACAAAGAGAGAGACAGAGATACACAGGCAGACACACAGAGACCCACAAACACAGGCAGACACAAAGAGAGACACAGAGATGCATATTCATAAACACACAGACACACAACAGATACACACATAGACACACAAAAGATACACACAGACTCACACACACAGACACACAACAGATACAGACTCACACACACAGACACACAAACACACACACATACAAACTCACACATACAGACACACACAGAATAACAGACACATACATACAAAATAAGTCAATAAGTGTAATAAAAATTATTTTAAAGAATAATTATAAAACAATAAAATAAAAACAATAACACCAATGATTTTCAGACTATTCTGGGAACAGTAGAGATGGGTAGGGAGATGGGTCAGCAGGTCAGGTGATTGGTGTGTAAGCGTAAGGATTACAGTTCAGATCAGCAGCACCCACACAAATGCCCTGTGTGTGTAGCAGCCCCGGTGTAATTCTAGCATTTGTAAGACAGAGACAGGGAATCCCCAGGTTCGACTGGAGAATGACCAAGGAAGACTACCAAAGTCAGCCTCAGGCCTCACCACATGCACACACGTAAATATACATAGGAACACACACACACACACTTCCAATAAGTAAAATTATTTCACTTGTATTTAAATTTTAAAATCGAATGAGAAGAAATATTCTATGAGGCCAGTGTTTCCTTAGTAACAAAACCACATATAGACACTCAAAAGAAAAACAAATGGATAAACAAGAAACAGACCAGTTTCACTGAGGAACACAGACATAACGATTCTAAATAAAGCTAGGTGGTGGCGGTGCAGGCTTTTAAGGCCTCTTGGGAGGCGGAGGCTGGTGGATCTCTGAGTTCAAGGCCAGCCTGGTCTACAGAGTGAATTCCAGGACAGCAAAAGCTACACCAGCAAAAGTTTGAAAAAACTCAAATCAAAACAACAACATTCTAAGTAAAATATTTGCAAATCGTATAAAAAAAAAAGATGACACACTGTGATCGAGTTTCATTCCCGGAATGCAAGGATGGTACAACATGTGCAAATCAATAAAAGTGATGCAGCGTGTAAGCAGACTCAGGGGTATGGATCATATAACTGTCTCAAATAGTGAAGAAGAGGCCTCTGGGAAAATTCAGCACCCCTTCATAAGAGTCTTGAAGAAGCTAGGAGTAGAAGAAACATGCCTCGGTATATAAAGGTTATTGGCAAACCATTGCCGACATAAGAGAAAATTCAAGTTTCCTCTAAAGTAATAAGTGATACAAATGTCCTCTCTCTCTACTCTCATTTAATGCGGTGTGTGAATGCTTGTCCAAAAACACCTCACAGTGCCCTTTTTGCATAGACTGTGATAAAATACTTAAAAGATTCTGAAGACTCTGAAAGGAAACTCTTAGCTTTAATGGTTTCATCAACGTAATTAACACAATGCAAGGTCAGCATATGCAGATGGGATTCCGGCATGGCTCGACCATAAAGTGTCTTCCATGCAAACATGAGGGCCTGAGTTCAGATCCCCCGAGACCCTGTAAAAAGCTGAAGACAAGGCTCATTTATAACCTCAGTGCTGGGTGGGGTGGAAACGGGCAAATCCCTGGAACAAATTGGACAGCCAGAAAAATTGATGAGCTCCAGCTTCGGTTAGAAATCCTGTCTGGTGGGGGCATGCCTTTAATCCCAGCACTCAGGAGGCAGAGGCAGACAGATGGCCAGCCTGGTATACAAGGCAAGTTCCAGTACAGCCTGAACTAGACAGAGAAACCCTGTCTCAGAAAACAAAACAAAACGAAAGAAAGAAGAAAAAAAGAAGGAAGGAAAGAAAGAAGAAAAGAAAAAGAGAAACCCTGTCTCAAAATATAAGATAGAAATTATTTCAAAAGACACTCAATATTGATCTATGGCCTCCATCTACACAAACACACACGTGTGCACTTGCACATAAACACACACACAAAATCACTATAGAAAAATCAGTAGTTTTATACAATAGTATAAATAGTATACAATAGTAATAAAAATGATGATAAACAAATCAAGAAAACAATTCCATTTACAATAGCCTTGAATTCTTATCTAGGAATAAACATAACTGGGGAGGTTAAACACATCTATAATGAAAAATTAAAACTTAATTATAATTAAAAATTAAAACAGTGAAGAAAGAAACTGAAGAAGACAAAGATGGACAAAGAGGCTTTGGGTAGGGTGGGGGCTAGCACACATGAGGCCCAGGATTCAGTCCTCAATACCCCAATGAATAAGGGATGGAGAATCTAGAAATTAGAGAGATCTCTAGTGTTCTCGAATGGCAGAACTTGTAGTGTGAAAACAGCTATCTATATTACTGAAAGTGATATACAGATTTAATATAATCCATCAAAATTGTAATGACATTCTTCACAGAATTAAAAAAAAAAAATCAATCCTAAAGTCTATATGGAAACACATATCACAACACCTGATCTCAAACTGTACCACAGAGCCATAGTGACAAAAGCAGCAGCACAGTGCCGTCAGGAAAACAGACATACAGACCCGTAGAGTATGACCCACAGAGACACAGAAACAAACACATACAGCTAAACCTGCTGGCTGTAGGCAAATGTGCGTGCCCAAACCCACAATAGAGAAGTCAGCGTCATCAGTAAATGATGCTGAGGGAAAACTGGACATCCACTTGTAGAAGAACGAGGCTCAATCCCTATTTTCACCCTGTTCAAAATCACTTCAAACTTGTTAAAAGGCCTTAATTGTAAGACTGGAAACTTTGAAGCTATAAAGGAAAATATAGAAAAAAAAAATGTTTCCAGATAGGGCCATACACAAGGACTTTCTGAAAAGGATTCTGAGAACCTAAGAAACATCAGAATTGATAATTAGAATTGCATGAAATTAGGAAGTGTTTGCTGAGAGACAAAAGGAGGTGAAGGTACAGCTTACAGAACAGGAGAAAAACCTTTGCTCTCTCTATTGGCGTACTCACTGGGGGTTAACACATAGCACAGAATACATAAGGAACTCAAATTCAAACACCAAAGCCCCCAGATCTTAAATCATTCAGTTTGTTTGGAACTGCCACTGAGAGTCAGGTGGAAGAAACGCCACAGGGCATGGCAATTACGCTCATCACACAGCTATGGTCTGGGTAATAGGGCCTCAGAGGAAGGAGTAAGATCAAAGAAGGTAAGACACAAGCTGCAGCTCTCATGGGAGGGAGAAAATGGGGAGATGTGGAGAGAGGGAAAGAGAAGCGGGAATCGCCGTTATTCTTAATCATTCTATGGTATATGAGAATAATCCAGTTATTCTGTGAATCCTAATTAGGCTTGATGAAGAGTAATGGGTATAAGTAAGGCAAAGCCTGGGATCTGTCGTGTTTTGCCTTTTTTGTATTGAGACAGGGTCTCATGTAGCTGAGACTGGCCTTGAATTTGCCAGGTAGCTGAGGCTGGCCTTTAACTCCTACCTTCAAGGATTACAGCTCCCTGCCTTCACACCCAACCTCGTACGTGGTTTTATGTGATGTTCAAATCTCAAGCAGGGAGCACAAAGCGCATACTCCGCACCTGAAGCCGAGGTCAGCTGCTGCTGTTCCGCCACAGTTCACGATGAAGGTACTGAAAAGGCTTGTCCGGGTCTTCGCTAGGCAGGAGCAGTACTACCAGTGGACACGTTTTGTTAACTGGGAGAGGCCAGGGTATGATCTCTCTGTAAGCCCATGAATGGACCTGCTGCTGCTGTCAGGAGGAAGGGCTGTTGCTTCAGGCCTTGGACTGCTCACTCACCTGGCACAAGCTGCTACAACAAGAAGCATCGTCCCCATGATAGGTGCCACATATGACATGGTGGAGTCACAGCCGAGGGACCTGGAATCTGGAATGCTGCC
>JADRCD010223905.1:15403-45717 GCA_019843815.1 Montemys delectorum | reverse complement strand
TATATATATAGATAGATAGATAGATAGATAGATAGATAGATAGATAGATAGATAACTGGAATTACAGATGATTGTGAGTGCCGTGTGAGTACTGGAAACTGAACTCGTGTTCTCTGCAGGAGCAATAAGTGCAATTGAGTCATCTCTCAAGCCCCTTCACTGTCTATGTTGAGCATCTCAGCCCTGAGCACCCCTAGCACACCACCTTGCACTAGCTTCAGTGGTACACACTACCTTGAATTAGCTTCATGATGCTTGCATGTGATGTAGTGACCTGAGGCCCTAGAGACTCACCTCTAGCAGGCAGCTTATGTGTCTACACTCTTCATTATCCTTGGACTCAGCAGTGGGGATAGTGCAGATGATTCTGAAGTAACCATAGCCACCATCCAGATACGGATACAGGGAAGCCAAGTTTCCACATCCTCCCTGATATCTAGATGCCTTTTTTTCCTTCCTCACAGCTCTTCACTCTTCTTTCTACTGCTTCTCCATCTCTCAGGCCATTCCTGTGATTCAGGTGAACTCATCTCATTCTATCAGTGTGAATTTCCATTGCATTTTGAAATTCTCCCCACCAACAATACTTTAATACATACTAGCATCCATGTTAAAAAATGAGTTCTCTCTGAAGTATGTGGGCCCCTGTGGTATTTTGAATAAATATGGGTCCATAGACTCATGTATTTGAAGGCTTGGCCCACAGGAAATGGCACTACTAGGAAGTGTGGCCTTGTTGGAGAAGTTGTGGCCTTGTTAAAGGAAGTGTATCACTGTGGAACTGAGCTTTGAGGTCTCCTATGCTCAAGCTCTACCCAGTGTGGCACACAGTCCCTTACTGCTGCTGCAGATCAAGATGTAGATCTCTCAGCTGCTCCAGCACCATGTCTTCCTGCATACTTTCATGCTTCCTAGCCTGACAGTAATGAACTAAACCTCTGAAACTCTAAGCCAGCCCCAATTAAATGTTTTTCTTTATAAGAGTTGCCTTGGTCATGGTGTCTCTTCACAGCAATAAAACCCTAAGACAGCCCCTCTCTGTATTTCTCTTTCATCTCCAATTGTTTCATTAATTCCAGTCTTACCCATGAGGACTATTTTCTCACCCATAAACATCAAGAGCCCACTAAGACATTTTCCCCCAGTGCTGCCTCCATGTTAATAGTGATAAATGGTCTCATTCTCATTCCTGCTACATAAAACAAAACCCCAAAACCCTAAGGTGATCCCCCTTACCCACGGTGATGAGGGAGGCACAGTCTCTAAACTGGGTTTCTTCTAAATTGCCATAAAATTATGAATTATGTCAACTCCAATCAAACTTCAATTGTTCAGATGCCTGATGGAAACATGATTGAACTTCACATGAATGGGGCTAAGCAGAAGGAAAAGTGGCTTTTTTGCAGGGATGTTGAATTTCTATTGTAAGACAATCAACCTTATGCTGAAGCAGAGAAGACCAGGTAGCCATATGTAAATCAGAAAGCACCCACCAAACAAGCTACCTTTGCAGAGCAGAGTGGTAAATTCTCTCATCCTCCATGTGCCCACTAGAAGCTGGTGTAAATTCAGTCCCTGCCCTAGCAGAAATTCCCCAGGAAACAGGTTTAAATGCATCTTATCTTTGCTTTTACTTGATGAAATCTCACATGCCCCAACGAGAGCATCCATTTCCTCTCTTGCTGGCATCTCAGCTTCACCCTAGTGTGGTGTGGATTTAAAACATCTTCAGAAGATGCGCGTAGTAATGTGCACCTGTAGTTCTGAAACAGGATGGACAGATGGAAAATTATCAAACCAGGGAAAGGAAAATGAACTTTTCAACTCAAGTCAGATTAGAACTTCTCATCAGTTAGTTAACAGTTGGGAATTCCAGTACAATTACAGTAACCACAAGATTGCCTACACAGAGACAATATTCCTTCCACTGAGTGGGAATTGAATTTCAAACTAACAAACAAACAAACAAACAAACAAAAAAAAACCCTGCAGATTCTGTAAGGCTGTTTGACTGATTAGAACTTCTGTAAATACAAAGGCCTGAGATGTTGCAAGAGACACAATGTCTTGGCCAAAATTCTGGCCTCTATCTCCTGCTGCCCAGCAACTGACAGTTCTACCTGGTGAAGAGGCTGAGGCAGGAGGATCAAAGAGTCCAAGAGTCCAAATATTACTTGAGGTTTACCTGAACAACATAGTAAGACCATGTCTTAAAATAAAACCTAGCAACAGCAACAAGAAACAACCCCCAAACAAACAAATGAACAACAGCAAAAAAAAACAAAAACAAAAACAAAACAAAACAAAAAAAAACCTTTTCCCTAGAGACACGTGGTGTTAACGTGGCTATAAGACCCAAAACAGAGCCAAGAAGTTATATACTCTCAAATAACAGTTTCCAAAGTGTTTACATTTAAGGACATATTATGCAAAGTTTCCCAAATAGAATAAAATGGATTCTAGCTGTCAAGATCCCCCAGAATAAGAAGAAAACGAAAGGCGAAAATAACCTGTCCGAGATAATCAAAAATAATGAGAAATCAGAAAACCTTCTGACACCACTGGTGGGAATTTAAAATGCAATTAACACTTTGGAAAATAGTGTGGCCACCACTCAAAAGGTTAAACATAGAATTCCGTATGACCGTAGGAACTGTGTTCGCAGACACTAGAGAAGTGAAGTCATGTTCCTACAAAACATACACAAATGAACACTATATCCCTAGATGTAGAGAAAAATGCCTACTCTGTAGTGCCCTGAGCAACACTAGAAATAGTCTCTCTTTGTCTTTAATGTGAGACCCATAGTCAAAGCTTAAAGCTGTTTCCAGAAATTTTGCTTATATGATACTCAACTGAAGGGAACATTTAGCAACATCCAGAGAGATATTTGGTTGTCATAGAATTACTCACACATAGTAAACAAGGAGTAGGGTTGTTGGTATACATTCTACTACACACAGGATATGTACTTACAGTAAAGCAGTAACCATCTCAAAGCATCAATAGTGACAGAAACTAAGAAAATCTGTCCTAAGGAAACAATCAGACAATATATGGGGTTAAAAAAAGGTTTTTTTTTTATATGCAGAATATTGAAATTTGCCTGAACGTTCATCAAACATATCAGGTTTTCAAGTGTTGTTAGTAAATGTAGTTGCTAGGCCCCATCAAAATAACATTGTACTTACATCATCCATGGATAAGGCCAACATTCAGTTGCTTTCTGTTCCAACCTTGTTTATAAAGCTTTGTTCATGTGTCCACGGTTCCCAGGACAGCCTTGCTTATGAAAGCAGCTCAGTAAATCTTTGCTGGATGAGCACCAATGAGTTATCATAAATATTAAGATTCTTGTTTTGTGTTGTTTAATGAGTTCTGTCTACATGTATGTCTGTGCACCGTGTGCATACGGTGCCATGGAAACCAGGAAAAGGGAAGCAGATCTTCTAGAACTGGAGTTACAGGGGCTTGTAATTCAGTTCTGAAGACTGACACATTAGATGCTTTCATTGCACTACTTTAGCTGATCCGAATGTCTAACTCCATTTATGCCTCTGACAATAAATAAATAAATAAATAAATAAATAAATAAACAACTTTTCCAAAGAAATCTGAATCTTCCTAGTATTGCCCAGTCACGAGCACAGGAGTCAGATAGTGGCCTCCAGCCCAGTTACCAACTCTCTGCCTGTGCTCAGGTACAAGGAGGGACAGACTCCTTTAGTACCAGTGGCTCTCTTGCTATTAAATGACCCTGCTGTGTGATGTTTGTGTCACTCAGTAATCCAAAGGTTAAGGACAACAGTATCCTATACTCTGCTATTTCCCAAACCCAACAGGCTCCTAATGCCTTAAAGCAGTGGCTCTCAACTTTCCTAATGCTGCTGTTCTTGAATACAGTTCCTCGTGTGGTGACCTCAACATGAAATTATCCCATGGCTACTTCATGATTACAATGTTGCAACTGTCATGAATCATAATGCAAATGTCTGATATGCAGGGTATGTAATGTGCGACCCACTAAAGGGGTTGCCACCCACAGGTTGACACCCACTGTCTTAATGGTCCCTTGGTCCTTTAAAACTATCATTTTCTTGCACTGTTTTTTGAGAGCAAAGAACATTCACATACATTATTTTTTCTTTTGATCTGAGAGTAATTTCTTTGGTATTATTTCATTCTCTGTGTCATTTTTTCTTCCACATCCCCTACTTTAGGAGTAAGCATGGAACCACTTCCAAAGCTTAGCTTTGGGTTGCTTAATGTATCACATCTACCTGACAAGATTCAGATGGGCAGGGATAGCCTAAAGTAAGGTAAATCTGCTCCAATTCCTACAGGCTAATTCTTACTTGGGCATCTCATTTTGGCCTGAGGTATGAGGCATTAAGGGCTACCCTTTCAGTTTTTTAGAAGACAATGCAAATTTTTGAGTTTTATGTAAACTCTTATGGGTTTAATTTCTTTTGGCCACACACACACACACACACACACACACACACACACACACAAATTACACATGTCAAACAAAGTCTATCTGTTGGGCCACCAGTTGACACTATTTGAACACCCAATCTTAAGTTTCATATTGACCCTAAATTTCTGTGCCCCGGGAAAATACAGAGTTTGGGTAAACAGAAGGACCAACTCCTGCATTCAAATTTGCTCACCTCGGTCTCATGGCTTTCCTCATGCACTCCAGAAGCGAAGATTTTTCTAAAACTAAATTGCCATTCTCTCCAGATCACGTCTGTTTAGAAGTCACATTAATTACACTCTCAAATTAATTTTCTCCTCTAGTCAACTGGATAATAGGAGTGCAGGCCCTATTCCTAGGAAGGGTGCTTTGAAATTTCAAAGTTTGCCATGACCTAGATTCCCTAACTCCTCACTACCCGAGATTCTAACAAAGCTGTGAAGCCAAAGTCACTCTGAACTTAGAGCTGCAACAGAAGATGTCCTTCCAGGAGCAGTGGGATGAAATACTGGCCTGAAAGTCATTGCAGATGCCAGCTGTGACCCTACCAGGTGCCTTAGAGCCCCTGCCCCAACTTCCTATCCTCACCCTGAAACCTTCTGCCCCATGCATCCATTCGTCTCACCCAAAAACTTTCCATATCCAATTTCTAGCACATCTCTCCAGACTGCCAGGGTCAACACCTGCTCTACCAACAAGCAAAGGCAAACCACTCTTCAAGATGGAAGGATCTGACGAAGTGGAGACACATGCCACGCTGCACAGTATTTGAGAGAAATAAAGTCTTTGGACCAATGCCATTTTTCAGCCATAAAAGGAATTTTACACAAAAACTCTACAAGGCTCATTTCTTTTGTGCAGAGTGGGAAACAAAAGTACAGAAAGGGCCCTGTCTTCATTTCCTCTGTGTTGCTGTGATAAAATGCTATGACCAAAAGCAACTGTCTTAGAGTTTCCATTGCCGTGAAGAGACACCATGACCATGGCAACTCTTACAAATGAAAACATTTAACTGGGGCTGGTTTAGAGGTTCAGGGGAAGTATGTTGGGAAGCATGGTGGTGTACAGGCAAACGTGGTGTTAGAGGAGCTGAGTGTTCTACGTCCGAGTCTGCAGCCACTTAGGAAAGAGTGAGATACTGGCCTGAGCAGTTGAAATCTCAAAGTCCACCCCAAGTAGCATATTTCCTTCAATAAGGCCACAGCTCCTTCCACAAGGCCATATCTCCTAGTAGTGCCACTCCCTGGAGAGCAGGCGTTCAAGTCTATACATCTTTAGGGTTCATTCCTACTCACGTCACCACAACTTAGAAAAGGAAGGATTTATCTGAATGACAGGTTTATCAGTAGGAGAAGTCAAGCCGGGAAATCAACACAGGAGCCTGGAGGCAGAAACTAAAGCAGAGACCATGGAGGAGTGCCGCTTACTGACTTGCTCTTCACCACTTACTCAGCCTGACTTTTTTATACAATATCAAACTAGCTGTTAGGGATGGCCTTGCCCACCGTGGGCTATTGCCCCCCATATTAGTCAGTAATCCAGAAAATACCTCCAGACTTGCTTAAAGGCATTTTCTCAGTTGGAGTTCCCTTTTCCCAGATGACTCTGGCCTGTATATCAAGTTGACAAAAACCCAGACAGTTACTAAGCGGAAAACAAAAACAAAAATAAAACAAACAAGCAAACAAACAAACAAAAAACGCTTCTATTGTTGAGCTTCCCTATTGGTAGAGCAATCTGGACACTGAACCCAATCCTACCTTCCCAAACTCTCCCATCAAATGCCTCTAGGCCCAGCACTAGAAGACTCTGGCAAACATCATCCCAGAAAATGAGCACCTCACGTGGCAAGATTTAGAGCAAGATGAAATGTGTGCAGCCATGGAACGGGGGATAGGAAGTAGCAGTCCACAGACAAACAACAGGCCTTCCTAAAGAAAATCCACCAGCCTGTTCCTGCTTACTGCAGGTTAGTGAATGATGTCAAGGCCAGGCTTAGCAACTTAGAGAGGCTCTGTCTCCAAAAGTATAATGAAATCTCAGTGGTAAACAGCACTTACCAAGCATATACGAAGGCTTGGGTTTTATCCTCAGTGCTGAAAAGGAAAACAATGAACAACAGCCTGATAAGAGAAGCCTGAAGCGAAATAAAGGAAACGTAATTTCAAACAGAGTACTGGGGTTTAGCAATCCATAGGTCAAGAATGAAGACAGTGTGGCTTGGCAATACCACACTAAACTTGCTCAGGAAATAAATGTTACAGAGTAGAATTTAGCTAATAGAGCACTCAAGGACAAATAGTGTAACGACCTGACTTGGAGAAACTGTAGAAAGAAAAATTTGTACTTTCAACATAATTAAAGGTTAGGTTTGTTTATCCTATGCTTCTGTTAAGATTCTGTTTATTGAGACTGTTGCCAATTAGCCCCTATTTCCATAAGAAAAGGAAATACCCTTGGTTCCCATCTGGCCTTTATGCCTACTCCTATATCAAAGAACATGCCTCTAGTGGGCAGTTTAGTGGAGGGGCCATGAGTCAGGGCTGCCATTATTAAATCCTAATTCTCTTATCAGAAATAATATAATTCTTCCAGGCATTAGGATAGTTTTGGTTAAACATCTACCTGGAAAAAAAAAAAAAACCAGCCATGTCTGTTTGGGAATAATTATAACAATGTTTTTACTTGGTGATTCTCCCATTTGTCCAAAACAACCCAAACTTGGAGTTTCTGTCTATGTGATTCATGTTTAATTGCTCATAGTATAACTTGAGGCCATGAAAGCTGATGAGAATCCCAGGTCAGGGTTAGTTTCCTTTTGTACATTAGCTAGAGCCAGTCATGTACTATAACTAATGACTTTCTTCCTTTGTTAAATGCTGGAGTGACTTCTCCCTGGGAAGGAATATTAATTCTATAAGAGGAAGGTGGCATGTGAATACACAAGTGGCCACTCACATGTGAACAGGTGTTTCAGGAGATGATAGCAGGGATATAGACTGCCTTTTTGCCCCCTCTTCTCAAATCTTTGTAAGCAGATATGAAATGTAGAGCAGACACTTAGGGAACATTTTAGAATTGTGCTCAGATTTAGTGCAATCTCCAAACAGCACATTTTGGTTGCCAAACAGATAATCAAACAAGCAACTTTAAAATGCCCTTGTATGTAAAAATACACTTCTTTAGAAGTCATTAATTAAAAACAAACACTAAATGTTGGGTTCAAGAACCCTACCACCACAGCACAATAGCCTGGGCCACATTGGTGGATGATGATCTTGTGGTGGTGTGAATGGGAATGGCCGCCTGAGGCTTATATATTTCAATCCTTAGACACCAGGGAGTGGAACTGCTTGGGAAGGATTAAAGATGTGGCCTTGCAGGAGGAGATGTGTCTCTGGGAGTTGGCTTTGGAGTTTCAAAAGCCTATACCAGGCCCAATCTTTTTCTGTCTCTGTCTATCTCTATCTCTGCCTCAGTCTCTCTGTCTCTGTCTCTCTCTGTCTCTCTCTGTCTCTCTGTCTCTCTCTGTCTCTGTCTCTCTCTCTCCCCACCCCCACCCCGGTTACCTGCAGATCAAGATGTAAAGCTTTCTATGGCCCCAGCACTATGCCTGTCTGCTTCCCACCATGATGATAAGATCAGGAACTAACCTCTCAAAGGTAAGCAAGAATACTTTCTTTTGTAAGATTTGTATTGGTCATGGTGTTTTCTCATAGCACTAGAATAGTAACTAAGTCAACCATGTTGCATTTCAAACCTAAAAGGTCCTTGGGGAGAAGTTTCCCCTTAATAAGAGCACTTAACATTTTTGAAGTTTCCTGAGTACTTTGCCTGTGCACTGAGAGTCTTAGATCCTTTTCTTCTTTACCTAATGCACCTTGGCTAATTTTGCCCACACAGCATCATTGGTGGCACAGGTAATTCTGCTGCAATGATGGATGCCATCTAAAGCTAAAACCCTTCTCCAGGGAAATGAATGCAAATAGATTTCAATCCACAGAAAGAGCTCAATTAGTGTCAAGCTCAGCATGCTTCAGCTTCCATAACGCTCCAGGCTTATTCCACTCAGCTGCTATGGAAGGACCTCTGACTTTAGAGTAAAACTGGCAACAAGAGCTGCCATAGCCAACCCTGGAGGCCAGCAAGCCTCCTAATTCTTCTGTATGTCTTCTACAAGCCCAACAAGGGCTTTATTATCCTTGTTAATAAAGATGCTACTAATATCTCTTATCCTGCAGACTCAACTCCATCAGGACACTGAGGCGCTACTATACAGAACTTTCCACAGCTCTTAATCCTGTAACCACCTGAAGAACAGGAATATGGGTCTCCCTTCCCTTCCCTTCCCCAACCCCAACCCTGGAGTCAATGACCGCTTTCCCACAAGAACAAAGGGAGCTGAGTAGTTTCAGAAGGCTTGTGAATAGGAATGGAAATGTCGACATCCTGGGATCAGCTTCAGGAAGACAGATCAACTTTATTTGGGGTGAATCAAGGGTTATATAGTTTTGGGGTTGAGGATAGGAATATACAGAGTAGGCAAAGATCATTGGCTGAAGGCTAATGTACTAAGATGCCTCATTAGCATGGGGAGGCATGCTAGGAATCTCAAGTGTTTGCTGAATGGGTTTCTTATTGAAAGAAAAGAAGCTGAACCTGTAATCTCACCAAAGATATATGATATTCTGAAGGTTGAGAATATGGGGGTTTAAAGCTCCCCAGACAAAGTCAGAGAAGGAGTAGCCCTGCTGACAAAGGAAGTCTGCCATTTTGCACTGAGCTCAGGGCTTTCTAGTAATGTCAGACTTCTACCTTAGCAGGCTCAATACAGGAGCTGCTCTCTCAAGCTGCAAGAAACCAGCCCTTGTCCAAGTGACCCTAGACAATGAAGGGTTAAAAAATGGTAGCTGACTAATGGCTCCAGCAGCATATGTATAGTAGAGGATGGCCAAGTCAGTCATCAATGGGAGGAGAGGCCCTTGGCCCTGTGAAGGTTCTCTGCCCCAGTGTAGGGGAATGCCAGGCCAGAAAGCAGGAAGGGGTGGGGTGGCAAGCATGGGAAGGGGGGAGGAGGGAGGAAACAGAGGTTTGTTCTTGTTATTTTTTTGGTTTTTGTTTTGTTTTGTTTTTTTCTTTTTGGAGGGGAAACTGGGAAAGGAGATATCGTATGACATGTAAATAAAGAAAATATCTAATAAAAAAAGAAAAAGAAAAAGAAATAGCTGTTAGGAGAGGGAGAGTCAGTTTGCTTTAGTGGTGTGTTCTCTGGTAGGTCAGCCACACTCCAGTGATGGTCCCACACCAAAAATAAATAGTATATAGGCAGCAAAAACTGGATTTAATGGACAATTTTTGAGGATGTGAATTTGTGGGTGGGAAAGTGGATTGAATCTGGGTGGATTTGGAGAGTAGAGTGGTGGTGATTATTATCAAAATAGACTGTGAAAGCTCCTCAAATAATTAATAAGATGATATAAATGTAAATTAAAAAAACAAAAAAAATGGTAGCTGAGAAAAAAGATGGACAGGAAAGATCTGGTGAGCCTTGTTGTAGACACTTGTTACTGGCTTGTTTTGTGTGTCAATTGGATAAAAGGTAGAGTCATCAGAGAGGAAGGGGCCTCAGTAGAGGAAATACCTCCATGATATCCAGCTGTCAGGCATTTTCTAAAAACTAGTGATCAATAGTAGAGGAGGGCTCAGCTCACTGTGGGTGGTGCCATTCCTCACCTGGTTGTTCTGAGCTCTACAAGAAAGTAGGCAGAGCAAACCAACAGAAGCAAACTAGTAAGTGCCATCCCTTCTTGGCCTCTGAGCTCCCGCCTCCAGGATTCTGCCCTGCTTGAGTCCCTGTCCTGACTTCCTTTGGTGATGAACAGCAATGTGGAAGTGTAAGCTGAGTAGAAACTTTTTCCTCCCTGACTGCTTTTGGTCATTTTATTTTGTTGCAGCAATAGAAACCCTAACTAATGTAGCATTCTTACAAGGCTGAGGTAGGAGGAACGTGTGGGTTGTGCATAGATCACTTAACAATCCTGCAAGGAAATGTTACTGTCTCCAGTTTGGAAAGGGAATAACCCTTCACTGATATCTCAAAAATGTTAACAAAGAAGTAGAGAGCCATGCATGATAATTTCCTTTAAAAGGGTGTAATTCAATTACTTTAAGAGAAAGAAAATCCAATTACTTTAGGAGAAAGAAACCACCATTTGTCAAACAACAATAATAAATTATATAATGTTTTACATTTTAAAAAAAAGGTTTGGGACTGCTAATTCCACTCATCAAATTGAGGAATATTTGTGTAATATGGAAAAAGAATGGCTTGGCTTAACAAAGTGGTTATTTAAAAAAAGAAAATGGACTTACAGGAGTGTTCTGTCACCAAGATAATATGAGTTTCCAAAAACAAGGAGTAGAAAATCTTGTTAGCCTTTCTAAATCCCTAAAATGGAAAAACCTCAGGGCTGTAAAGTCTAACCTAATATCAGTACTATGTGGAAGGGCCAAAATGTTAATTTGCTCCACCAGTAGATGATATAGATAGGGTCTCACTATCAAATTTTAGATATAAACACCAAGCTATAAAAATAGCCCTCTAATGACTCTAAACATTTTACCAATGACAATGGATTTGAAATGCATTTAAGAATGGCAGGGACATAAACAGATTTCAAGTGCTGAAGGCTTCATATTACTTTAAAAACTGTTTAACTGCTGTCTGTGGCTGCATCACCTTGAATGTGCCTGATCTCATCAGACAGTGTCAAATTGTCAGCTGTCTTCTCTGCAGTATATTTGGCACCATGCAAGCACTTAAAAGCTGAGGACAAGGATGCTTTCTTAATGTACCAGAAATCACATCAGTGCTAATATGCACAACAGGTGGCAAGAAAATGTTTAAGATTGCTACACTACGTCAGTCAGTTTGTAAAAGCGTTGATCAAAGATAACACAGATCCCAGAGCCCCGGTATTGGTCATACCTAAACTGATCCATCATTCACTGTGTTAGTGAGAATTTTGGCAGCCTTCTACAGCATTTGACACAATCAAAAGCAGAAGCCTTGGTCTTTGTGGTCCGGAATCCAGCCGCATGGCAGAAAACACGGTCTCAGGGAATGTTGGTGGTCGGAGTGCTGGAGTCCCCTGGGTAGGTGAATGAGAATACAGGAAGATGAAGACGAGAAAAGACAAGGCAGCACCAAGGAGGTTGGGAGACGTAAGTGAATGAGTGCCTGTGGCACCTAGAAGGCCTGTGGGTCTCCAGTAGCTTTGGGGGACCTACGCAAACAGTGAATGCTGCCATTTTGGCTCCTCTCGATTCCCCTGCCTGTAGGATTCCTGCCAGGCAATTGTACCCATCTTGCTTTCTGTTACCAGGGTTTCTGCCCCATTGTGCCTGTATCTGACTCTTCGGGTTCAATGTGAGCAACCCAGAAAACGTGGCTCAACCCGGGGAGCTGCTTCCCAGATTTTCTTTTTAATTTTTCTTTCTTTCTTTTTTTTAAATAAATGTTTCCTCTTCTTTTTTTTTTTTTAAGAATTATTTATTTTATGTATGTGAGTATACTGTAGGTGTCTTCAGACACACCAGAAGAGGGCATCAGAACACATTACAGATAGTTAGTTGTGAGCCACCATGTAGTTGCTGGGAATTGAACTCAGGACCATTGGAAAAGTAGTCAGTGGCCTTAACTGCTGAGCTATCTCTCCAGCCCCTGATTTTTCTTTTATTCTTTTTTAATTTTTTTTTTAAATTTTATGTGTATAGGTGTTTTGCCTTTGTCTATGTACCACGTGTATGTCTGATGCATGAAGAGACCAGAAATGGGTGTGGAATTCCCTAGAACTGGAGTTATAGCCAACTCCTACCCCACCCCACTCCCCATCCCCACCTCACAGGTTTCAAATTGGCGGTCTAGGAGACTAGCCCTAAGAACTGGACAATTCCAGGCAAGCCAGTTTAAAAAACAAACAAACAAAGCAAAACAAAAAAAAAAAAATCCCAGGCTTCAAGCAGCTAGTCAGAAACTGCAAGGTGCCCAGCCACTTAGCTTAAAGCAAGGACAATGGGTCAGCAAGTTTCCAGACCTCCCCAATAACAGGTTCCAGCCCCCAGCCCTCAGTAATGGAATGCCCTTAGAGATGGAGTAAGATAAAGGCAACCTACCCCGGAATCCCCTAATATGCTTTAACTCTAGCCTGCGAGCTCATTTGGTTTTTTTCTCTCAGTAATGGGGAAACCCCAGCATGGTGGACTTCCGCAGAATAAAACACTCATTGTGTTTACATACTATTTGAGTCTGGGTATTATTCTTCGGCGAATCATGGACCCTTACATATGTGACAGTCCTCTGCCTCAAGTTTGTACACTGTTAGTGTTCTCACTCATGTTCTACCCATTGAGCTTCCATTCTTTCTCAGCAAATTAACTTGGGCATATTCCATGACCTATATGAAGCCCAGGGGTGGGGATTGAAGAGCAACCCTTCTCTCACTGCCAGCTGGCTCTTTTCATGTTAATCTAGATGCATCTTTCTGTGAGTCTCACAGGTCCTCTCACAGGTCCTTTTGGGTGTTATTCTAGAAAAGCCCAACTACAGAGGTTGGAAGCAGATCTGTGGTTGCCATTTCCCACTTAGAGACACAAGACTAAATGCGAACACAGAAAAGGAAACTTCTGGAAGCAGGGACATCATATTGTAATGCCACTCAGGCAACTGGATGTGTTTGTCAAGGCTCAAAGAAATGTACACTTTGGCATTCATTTAAGTCTTACTTCAAGGCCAATAAGGTGACCAACTTTAAGTTCAATGCATGTTCCTTATATGTTTGGTGGACTATTCTATAGATATGTTAAAACCAGTGGATTTGTGGGTGTAATTTGCCTCTGGAGTTTCTTTTAGTTCAGATAACCTACTTAGACGTAGGTAGGAGCGGCAGAGAGAGTCATTCAGTCAAGTGTTTGCTGTGCAAGCATAAGGGTCTAAACATGGTTCCCCAGGCCCCTCTAAAATCTGGTTGCCAGGGAGCAAGCAAGAGCTGGACCTAGGCCCCCTACACTTTTATAGCAAATGTGCAGCTTGGTCTTCACGTGGATACCCTAAACGAGTGGAGCAGGGTCTGTCTTGGTGTCTGTTCCCTGCCATTGGATCCCCTTCCCTCTACCTGGACTGCCTGGCTAGGACTCAGTGGGAGAGGATGTGCCTCATCCTGCTGGGACTAGATGCCCCAGGGTTGGATGGTACCCAAAGTGGGGGAAGGGGCTTTGAGAAGGGGAGGGGCAGTGAAGGAAGGAATTTCTAAGAGTAAGGACTGGGAAGAGAGGAGGAAGGAGTGCTATTATCCAGATGTAAAGTGAATTAAAAAGAAAGAAAGAATGGAAGAAAATAAATCTGGTTGTCCTGGTGTTCACCTGGAATCCCAAAACTGAGGAAGTGGAGACAGAAAGATCTGTGGAGTTTGCTGGAGACCCGACAACCCAGTCAGTTAGCGCCAAGGTCAGCAAAAACCCTGTCTCAAAACGTAAGACAGAGAATAGCTGAAGATACACTGCGTCGCACACAAACCTGCACACACATGTGTACATGCACGAATATTCTCACACGCATACAAACACAGGCTAATCTAGACATAAGACGGAGTATTGAAGTCTCCCACTTTTGTTGAGTCAGAAAATATGTAGCCACTTATTTCTTTTAATGTTTATTTTATGAAACTAAGTACCCCCAAGAGTCAGTGTATAAATATGACTATTAAAATTTCCTGATAAATGTTCCCCTGTTATGTGAGTTACTGGGCCAGCTTGCTTGTGGCTTTTATTTTGTTTGCTAACTAGATTGATTTTCATCCTTTGACTCCCAGTTTCTTTATGCTTTTTGTACTTAAGTGATTTTCTTTGAGACAACACACATTTGTGTCTTGTTTTGTAATCCCAGTAGTTAGTCTGTACCTTTAAACCTGTGAGTTAGGACCATTTGAATTCTAAGTTATCATTGAGAAGATTTGCTACTAATGATGATGTCATCTGGTTTGGATGGTTCACTGCGTTGGTCATGATTGATCCCCTCTCAGTTCTCCTGTGTTCATCTCTTGCTTTCATGAAAATGCCTCTTTCCTGTGCATGGATGTGACTGCTTGTGTAATATTCTTTTAAGAGTTTTCTGCAGTGCTGGCTTAGCTGTCATGAATTACCTCAGCTTGGGCCTATACAGAAATATTCTTATTTTTCCATAAATTTCAAAAGTTAACTTTGCTTGTGCCCAGATTGCAGAAACTCTAAAGAGACCACCAGGAACCACAACTCCAATGCAGGCACAGGAGAGTCTTTAGTCAAGCACAAGCTTGGGTCACAAGCCTTCCTGATGGAACAGGAAGGAGGGTGCGTGACCACCAGGTCTAGGTGAAAGAGGTTTATAAAGGAAAAAAAAACTGCAAGCAGGAGGTTTCCAAGACTTGGCAATACAGGATGGGGTAAAGGAATGCAGGTCTTTAAGATAATTGGTGTACAGCACTTGGTTAAACCACAAGGAGGGAGCATACACCAAAAAGGGGGCTCTTGACCTGGGAACGACTTATGTTTTCTTAGCCCTCTCTGGTTATCAGCTAGCTGTAGCTGCTGTGTCTATTTTGCAACTGCCAGCGACATTTCGTGGATTTTTTTTCTCAGACCTCAAGGGAGGAGGCCTTGCCTCTCTAAGAGTAAGCTAATTTAGAATGGAGTCTTAAAAATAAACTGGAGTTTATTCTGCTACCTCAGTCCCTTCACTGGGTATAGCAGTAAGAATGAACTGTATCAGTTCGTGTTTCCTTGCCTTTTAACGTTACTGGTAACGGGTGTGATATTATTCTGATGTTAAAAGAGGAAGTATACCAATGAAGAAGAGAGCATGTATGTTAGAGACAGTCTTCACAGTTCAGAAAATACTGTATATTGTGTCTAGAGAAGGAAGAATAGACCTTTAGCCCTTTCCAATGAGGTACTACTTATAACATACTAATTGAACACATGTAGTACAAAGATACATACACTAGGTTTTTACTTAAAAAAAAAAAATCAAATAAACTAAAATGAGCAATAGAATGAAGTAGAAGCAGAAGGCATGGTGCTGTAGTCCAGTACTCCCTCCTGACTGAAGGAAAGCCCACCCCTGCTTATTTTACTTCTGTTTTCCAGGATCTGTTCCCCATCACAAATGGTCTGTGATCGATGCAGCTCCTCTGAGTATGAAATGTGGAGGGTCATTCAGCTTCTGATCCCCTGCCCAAACTTCTGCTGCCGTGCAGCTTGGGCCCGTGGCCTCCATCTCTACATCACAGCTCATGCTCCACCTCACACTTCCAGGTTCCAGGCTAATCTTCTCCTGGCAGTTGCCATACTTGGTGTGGGGAGAAGATAAGTGCAAATTCTCAGTCTTAAGTCCCTTACCCCGACTGACTCTGAGGCTGTGTGTCTGTGAGTTGCTGATCTCTTTTCTTTACCTGGGTTCCTGCTGAGCTATCCCATGTTCCCAAGGTCCTACCATCTGACCAACAACTAAAGCACATCAGGCTATTTACTTTTTACACAAATTAAAAACTAAATTTGCTTAGATATAAAATAAAGGAGAAGTGCAACAAAATCAGGAAAATGACTGTGCTAAAAAGAAACTAGGAAGGCATTAACGTCTGTTATATCACTACAAGGTCTCTTGATCCTCTAGCAAGTTGTGAAAGAATACACAAAAATCTTAAGTTCCAAAACAAAGGAGAAATTCAGATGGAAAAATAAGGTAGGTAAAATAAGCTGTATAAGCAGTTTTCAAATCAGAATTTGTCTGAAGTTTTGCATATTCAACCATGGCTTTTGAAATCTCTTTGGGATAAAACATTTTAAAGAAAAACAATTTTATGTATGTTGCTAGGGATTGAGCCTAGGGTCTTGGCCATACCGGACCAGCAGTCTATCACTAAGCTTTTCTTCCCCTTTTTTCTTCCCCTGTAAAAAGGCAGGCCCTTTTATACTTCGTGTTTTGAACAAGGTCTTAGGAAACTGCCTAAACTAGCATTGAATGTAATCAATCTGCAGCCCAAGCTGGTCTTGAACTTGTGATCCTCCAGCCTTCGCCTACTAAGTAGCTAGAGAAACAGGCCTGTGCTGTTTCACACCTGGCATAAAAACATCTTTTAATAGTCAAACAGTAAAATCTAAGACATTCTTCCCTATTTAGTAGTATTTGAAAAAATTAAGACTTAATACTTATTCCCATTTAAGAAAGAAACCCAACAACACACAAGGTGAAAAGAAAATGTATTCTTTCCAAAGCAGTAACAAGTTAAGTTACTAAGATCCAGAATGTTATATATGCCTCTTCTGAAATACACTCATATTGTATCTGGGGAAATATAATGACATCCCATGGGGTGGTTTGAATGAAATGTCTCCCGAGGCTCAGGTATTTTAACACTTGGTCACTATCATTTGGTGGCACTGTTTGGGGAGGTTCAGCAGGTATGTCCTTGTTGGAGAAAGCGCATCACTGGGAGTAGGCTTTGGACATCTAAAGACATGTGGTTTGGAGGTTCCTTTCCTTATTTTGTGCTTACAGTTCAAGATGTGAGGCCGCAGCTTCCTTCTGCTGCCATGCCTTCCCGCCACGATCATGGACTCTCACCATTTGCTATTGTAAGCCCAAATAATCTCTTTCTTCTATAACTTTCCTTGGCCGTCGAGTTTGTCCCAGCAATAGAATAGTAATGAATACCTTACTTTCTATGACTTCATCCCTGTATCTTAATCAGTAGGCATATTAAAGGCAAGTGTTTTTTTCGGTGTGAATATGTTTAAAAGATGTGGCTCGCAACAAATCCATCAGTGATATTTGTCTCATAAGCTAATCATTTCAACGGTGCAAGAAATACGATCAGAATACAGTGAAAGAAAAACCCTTTCTTTTTAATGATTCACAGTAGTAATCATCGAAATGTTCTGCATACACACTGACTCCAAACAAAACATTTCATATCTGCTTCAAACCAGCACCGGTATCTACTCCTCTTACAGTGATTGCAGAATTTAACATAAAAATCCATCCTACTCGGGTTCTTGAAAATGAGTCTGATTAAACAGATAACTTTCCAATCATAAAACCCTTTCTTTTAAGACAGGCATTATGCAAATACAGTGGGGAAATCAGAATCACTATAATTGGGATGTAACGACAGCCCAAAAAGAGCACTCCATATGTAACACCTATTGAATGTTTTGTATGTGCCCCTTGCCCTCCAGACTCTCTTCATCCTCTTTGAAGTGCTAAATGTATTTATCTGCAGATTTCAATTTCAAAAAAACCTGTATATAAAAAGTAAAAATTTGTCCAATTACTCCCTATTGTTAATGCTTTTGTGGCCCATCCTACAAAGGACTATTTGAAGCATACAAATAGAAACAAAGTGATAATTTCACTCGCGTTTAGTTATGTAAACAAAATGCAAAACAGACATGCAGTTGTTGACCTAAAAACAGCTCTTTCCTCAAAGGTCACAAGAGACAGTGTATTTTGAAGCCAAACATTAATGACAGGGTCTCAGGAACACAGATCTGGGTTACCCCAAATTTTATGTTCTAATGTAGAAACAGATTTATAATGACAGGAAAATAAAAAGAAAGTTATAAATCAAGAGACTTTTTAAAGTAGGTGAGATGTGCACCCCTTTCTCCACCATCAATAGGCTTCAATGCTGCTATCTGGTAACAATCTTAGCTTTTGATTGGTAAAAGTCAATGGGTCAATAAGAGTACATTTTAAAGTTGTTCTGTTTTCGTTTTCAAGTCAAAAGTAAGGATGAAAAGCTCTCTCCTCTTCTCTCTGCCTGGGTGCCCTTTTTCCATTTCTCACTCCTCTCCTTCCACCAGGCACCTCCCCTGACCTCAATCCTTGGGGCCAGTGAACTTGCCCTAGAGCAGCATCCCAATAAGCCTGCGTTTAATATAATCTATTCTGGTTCAAATTGGCTCATTTCATTAATAAGAAAAATAATCTTTCAGATGGTGCTGAAATCCAGCAGAAGTTGAGTCCCCACCCTTTTGGGCCAGGCCCCTATCTGTGCTGAGACCACTTCTTTACTACTCTCTGCTTGAAGAGATTGACTTTGAGCTCGGGCAGTGACACCCCCAAGGTCTCCAAGAAGATAGGCACACAACAAGAAAGAACTCCACCTGGACTGTGGTGTGATAACCACTGAGAAAGACTGCTCCATTGCCTGTCCAGCTACTGAAACCTGGCCTGAACTGTGGACAAATAGGACACTGAACATGCCTCAAGTGGCTTAAGTCAAAGCAGGGGGCTGTTTGCCAGTGGTTAATGATCTTGATTAGAATAGAAAACAGGGAACTAGCTTAGCCTAAGGGATTTCTCTTTTTCCCTTCCTTCTATCTATCCTTTCTTTCTTAGATAATGGGAAGGGAGTTAAGAAGAAAAAGAGGTAGGCATGGAAATGTCACATAGAACAATAGGATACAGGGGTAAATTATTGAATCTACTCTTCAACTTAGAGCTATTGCTATTATCAAATAAGGTTATTTTTTGTTTACATTGATATGCGCTATTGTATATTGATACAGGTATAAGGTTTTCATTGGTACAAATCTTTGTATATTGATACAAAATTTAAGTTTTATTTTGTTAGAACATAATGTATGTATGTTCCAACTCTTGTATATGGTACAATGTAAAATACTATTAATATTTTTGTACACAGTAGATATTCAATGTATATCATTTGTTATACATGTTAGTTATGGATCTCCATCTGTTAAGATTTTGTCTTACTTTTGAGCAAGACCCCATGTATTCACACTAAAGACATCATAAAATTTTAAAATCATAGAAATGTCTCCTCCTAATAGATTTGTGACCAATTTTATTTTAACTTCCAGAATTCAATATGGTTATTTATGACATCTGGCAATTACAATATACTTTCATTGCCAGTGTAGGAAGAACCCATTCCACTATACTCTCTAATGGTAGTTTTATTTTCAGTATGCCCCAAATAGATTTCTACAGTGATTTCCCTGTAGTTGTTATCTAAACACAAATATCTGCTATAAATCACATGTTAGAGAGAAGAATGAATGAAAATTACATAGATAACACTAAAAAAAGAATGAGGTGATGTATGAGTGAACAGCGGGAAATTAAACTTCCTTGTTTGCTTCTGCTAAGAAGTTTTGAGAAGATAAAAATCACAGCATGAGTTGTTTATGAACAGAAGCACAAGTCCAAAAATGATATGTGGTGTTTTTTTTTTCTTTCTGCATCATACACTTTACTATTAAGAAGCTATTCTGGTAAGTAGTTGAATGGGTGCGTTTAAGTTTTAAACATAAATAAATATGACTAAAATGAACATTTGTAAACTAAATTGAATTCATAAATCACTCCAAATGAGCAATAACTATAACTGTTAAAAGCAGTTTATCATCTGGGTATAGTGGTGCACACCTTTAATTCCAGCACTCTGGAGGCAGAGGTAGGTGCTCTATCTTAGTTGCTTTTCTATTGTGCTGTGATAAGTCACCATGAGCAAAGTAACTTATAGAAGAAAGAGTTGAGTTAGGGCTTGTGATTTCAGAGGGGTAGAGTCCATGATCATCACGGGAGGGGACCCTGGCAGAACATGGGCGCCATACTGCTGCAGCATGAACTGACATCTGATCCACAAACAGAAAGAACAGAGCACACGGTGGATTTCAAGAGTCTTTTGAAACCTTAAAGCCTGCCCCTGGTGACACACCACCATCAACAAGGCCACACTCCCTAATTCTTCTTAAACACCTGGGGACCAAATCTTCCAATACATGAGTCTCTGGGGGTGCCATTCTCATTCATACCACCACAAAGATCTCTGTGAGTTCAAAGTAGCCTGGTCTACATAAGTTACAAGCCAGCCAGGTGAATATAATCAAAACAGTGTCTCCAAAAACAGTGACATCTCTATTTACTCATTAGAAAGGAGCTGCCTGTGCAACCCAGGATGACCTCAAACTTCCTACCTTCCCGTCTCCATCTCTCAAGCTCTAGAATACCAGGTGTGCCTGAGTTCAATGTAATCTCAAATATAACATTCTAACGTTAATGTTCTCACAAATACATTCTGATCAGAATTTTAAAATTTAGCATTTGCAAATTTTATAGAAGTTTTCAAAGAATGAAGGTGACTTCTGTACTAATTCAAGGTAAATTCACTACACAAAAATAAGCTTCACAAAATAGGTTAAGTTTAAAACCAACAAAAGAAAAAATTACCAAGAGGATACTGGAGAGATGACTCAGAGGATAAGAGCAAGGCCTACTCTTCCCGAGGACCCAGCACCCATGTCGTGTCTCACAACCATCTGGAATAACAGTTCCAGGAGATCTGATGCCCTCTTCTTGCAGGTACTTCCTACCTCTTCTTGGCTTTGCTGGAACTTTGTGCATGTAGTATATAGGCACACATGTAGGCAAAACAGTCATATATACAAAATACTAGGTACAAAGACATCCACAACATATACAAAAGCAGACAACAAATCTAAAAATACTAAATGTATGTCCCTATTATTAGGATTAATATAGGGTGTCAGGGGGATGAAGAGGGACAATGAAATAGATGAATGAATAAAACAATGTCAGATGCTATGTACAGATAGGCATGCTATGTGAAACCCATTACTTTTTGCTGACTTTATTTTCTTTTCTTGTAAAAAAAAAAAAAAAAAAAAAAAGAGGGGAGAAATTGAAAAAAATGTTACTTGGACTATTTTTCTTTTCTAATAGTTACATTTTTCTTTCTGTAAACCACCTCTGCTAGTTAGTTTTTTCTCAACTTGACCCAAGCTAGAATCATCTAGGAAGAGAGAGGCTTAGTTGAGGAATTGCTTCCATCGGACTGGCCGGTAGGCAAGTCTGTGGGGCGTTCTTTAAAAATGATATGATTGATGTAGAAGGTCTATATTGTAGGTGGTGCCATCCCCAGGATGATTATCCTAGAATGTGTAAGAAAGCAAACTGAGAAAGCCATGGGGAGCAAGCCAGCAAGGCATCTTCCATCACAGCCCCTGCATCAGCTCCTCCCTCCAGGCTCCTCCTGCCTCGAGTTTCTGCTCTGATTTTGCTTCGCGATAGACTCTGATCTGTAAGCTAAAACACACCTTCTTCTCCACAAGTTGATTTTAGTCGTGGTATTTATTACAATAATAGAAAGTAAATTAGGTCACCACCTAGAATCTGAAAGACATACTTCTTTCTAATGGGTTTTTAAAATTGTATGTGTATTGGGGTTTGTGTATATATGTATATGTGTGTGTATGTGTGTGTGTCACATATGAGTTTCAGATGTTTGTGAGCTGCCATGTAGGTGCAGAAAATTGAACTCAGGTCCTCTAGAACAGCAGTCAGTGTTCTTAGTCACTAAGCTATCAATTCTGTCGCCAATATTGTTGGGTTTTTTTCCCCTTTGCACTTATGAATATCTTTCTAACAAATGTAGTGTTACAAAGACCTATAACTGTGGTCAATAACTAGATCATCCATATTAAGCTTTAAATATTGTGTTTTAAGGCAACTCACTTAAATAGAATGAATTAAAACTACACTCTTAAAGCTATTAACAAAATCAGTGCTTACTTAAATGCAGCATTTGAGAGTTTCATTATGTGATTGTCCATACTTAGATTCAGGTTCACTGGAGTTAGCAAAGGAAATATGCTATGTACCATATAATGGCCAGAACAAACAAATACCTAATAGGCATTTATAGACATTTATATTGCCAGGGAACTAGAAAAATGCCATAATGCCTACAGATATCCCACTTAAGCAATGTGAGTATTACTCTCAGTGCCTTCATTTCTCACTTGAAAGTAGAGCCCAACTGCATATTTAAAGAATCTCCTTTGAGCCAGATATAACTATCCACAAGTGTAATCCCAGCACTCTAGAGACAGAGGCAAAAAGTTCACTGCAAATAGAGGTCAGCTGGGTCTACATACAAAGTCTCAAACCAGCCAGAGATAGAGAGATAGATTCTGTCTCAATTTTGTCTTCAGGTATATTTTCCTTTTTTTTTAAATTTATTATTTATTTATTTTTTCATGCTTTTTTATTGGATATTTTATTTATTAACATTTCAAATGTTATCCTCTTTCCTGGTTACCCCTCTGGAAACCCCCTATCCCATCCTCCCTCTCCTTGGTTCTATGAGGTTGCTCACCCACCCACTCTCGCCTCTCCATCCTGGCATTCTCCTACACTGGGGCATGGAACCTTCCCAGGACCAAGGGCCTCTCCTACCATTGATGTCTGACAAGGCCATCCTCTGTTACATATGCAGCTAGAGCCATGGGACCCTCCATGTATACTCTTTGGTTGGTGGTTTAATTCCTGGGAGCTCTGCTGGGTCTGGTTGGTTGATATTGTTGTTCTTCCTATGGGTTGCAAACCCTTTCAGTTCCTTCAATCCTTTCTCTAACTCCTAGATTGGGGACCTTATGCTCAGTCCATTGGTTGGCTATGAGCATCCACCTCTGTATTTGCCATGTTCTGAAAGAGCCTCTTAGGAGACTGCTATATCAGTCTCCCATCAGCAAGCACTTCTTGGCATTTGCAATAGTGTCTGGGTTTGGTGTCTGTATATGGGATGGATCCCCAGGTGGGTCAGTCTCTGAATAGCCTTTCCCTTCAGTCTCTGTTCTACACTTTGTCTCCGTATTTCCTCTTGTGAGTATTTTGCTTCCCCTTCTGAAGGACTGAAGCATCCACACTTTGGTCTTCCTTCTTCTTGAGCTTCATATGATCTGTGAATTGTATCTTGGGTAGTCTGAGCTTTTCAGCTAATATCCACTTATCAATGAGTGTATACCATGTATATTCTTTTGTGCCTGGGTTACTTCACTCAGGATGATATTTTCAAGTTCCATCCATTTGGCTAAGAATTTCATGAATTCATCATTTTTAATAGCTGAGTAGTACTCCATTATTTAAATGTACCACATTTTCTGTATCCATTCCTCTGTTGAAGGACATCTGGGTTCTTTCCAGCTTCTGGCTATTATAAATAAGGTAGCTATGAACATAGTGGAGCATGTTTCCTTGTTATATGTTGGAGTATCTTTTGGATATATGCCCAGGAGTAGTATAGCTGGGTCCTCAGGTAGTACTATGTCCAGTTTCCAGAGGAACCACCAAACTGATTTCCAGAGTAGTTGCACCAGCTTGCAGTCCCACCAGCAATGAAGGAGTGTCCCTCTTTCTCCACAACCTCGCCAGCATCTGCTGTCACCTGAATTTTTTATCCTAGCCATTCTGACTGGTGTGAGATGGAATCTCATGATTGTTTTGATTTGCATTTCCCTGATGACTAAGGATGTTGAACATTTCTTTAGCAGGTGTATTTTCTAAACATTAAGACAATCCATATAGGCTGAAGAGTAGTTCAACAGGCAGAGTAGCCCATCACCAAGCTAACTGAGGGCTTAAGTTTAATTCCTGGATCCACATGGTGGAAGGAGAGAGCCAATTTTCAAAAATTATTCTCTGACCTGCACACATGTTCAGTGGCACACACATACAAACATATACACATGCACTCATGTATGCATGTATACAGGTGCACATGTGCACCCACTCATAGGGAGGGTGTGGAGGGTGATGCACACTGTACTGGATAGTACTATGTCAGCTTGATACAAGCTTAAGTTATCAGAGAGGTGGAATTCTCAATTAATAAAATGTCTCTATAAGATCTGGTTGTAGGCAAGCATGTAGAGCATTTTTTAAGTTAGTGATGGCGGTAATAATTAAGTTGATGCTGGAGGGTCCAGCCCATTGTGGGTTGTGCCATCCCTGGGCTGGAGGTTCTGGGTTATATAAGAAAGCAGGTTGAGCAAGTCATGAGGAGTAAGCCAATAAACAGCACCCCCCACCCATGACCCCTGCCACAGCTTCTCCTCCTCATTCCTGCCCTGCATGAGTTCCTGTCCTCACTGCTTTTGATGATGAACTGTGAGAAAAATAAACCCTTTTCTCTCCAACTTGCTCTTTTTGTCATGGTGTTTCATCATATCAATAGTAACCTAACTAAGACACACATACACTAGATAGATAGATAGATAGATAGATAGATAGATAGATGATAGATAGATAGATAGATAGATAGATAGATAGATAGATAGATAGATAATCAATCAATCATTCAGGCATGGTGGTGCATGCCTCCAATCTCAGCACTCGAGATGTAAAAGAAAGATGGATCTCTGTAAATTAGAGGCAAATCTGGTATAGATAATGAGTTCCAGGCCAGCCAGGATAATATAAATAATCTAACTAGAAAAAGCCTAGGACCAGATGGATTCACTTCAGAATTGTAACATGCCTTCAAAGAATAAACAATATCAAAACTACTACTCAAGCTATTCCACCAAGTAGAAAATGAAAGAATTTTTCCAAACTTTCTTTAGGAAAATAATATTGCCCCATCCCCAAACCAGGTAAAGACACACAAAAAAGAAAATCATAAAAAGCTTTTGACAAAATCCAATATCATTTCATGATAAAATTCATAGAGAGGATGGGAATCCTCATAATAAATAACATAATAAAAGCTATAAATGACAAACCTATAGCCTACATAGTACTAACTAGGGAGAAACTTAAAGCATTCCTTATTAGATCAGGGATAAGATAAAAGTGTCCACTTTCTCTATTACTGTTCAATATAGTACAGATGTTGTTGATAAAGCAATGATATAAGAGAGATAAATAAATGGATACTGAATAGGAGAAGAAGAAATCAAAGTAATCCTGCTTGAAAATGATTTGATCCTGTGCGTAAGAGCCCCTAAAAATTATTAGAGTTGAAAAATACTTTCAGCAGTGTGGCCGGGTTTTTTTTTTTTTTTTTAAAGCATACATATACACGCAAAAAACCAAAACAACAAGAGCAACAACAACCAGTAACCTTACCATAATCCAATGACAAACAACACTGAAAAAGAAACTGGAAATAATCTTGTTCATGGTAACCACAAAAAATAGCTAGTAATAAACATAACCAAGAGGCAAGCTCCACAGCCAGTCCCACGACAGCTAGAGGAAGCTCCATTCCCAGGCGCTCTAACATCCCCAGGATCAGAGGTGAGGAGGACACAACATCTGTCCCAATACCAGGAGTAACTGGGACCAGCAGGACCAGGTACACAGGAACTCTGCCAGCCCGGTGGCTCAGGTTGCTTCCGGTTTTTCTGGGCCAGCCAGTTCCCTGAGCAGAGCTTGGGTGCAAGCTCCACAGCCAGTCCCACAACACCCAGAGGAAGCTCCACTCCCATACACTCTAACAAGCCCAGGGTCACAGAATCCCAGAATCATAGTATCACGGAGACAGCTTGACTCTGAGGAGTTCTGACACAACCAGGATCACAGGACAGGCTCCAGTCAGATTTAGCAAGGGCAGGTAGCACTAGAGATAACCAGGTGGCATGGCAAGCAAAAGAATATAAGCAACATAAACCAAGGTTTCTTGGCATCATCAGAACCCAATACTCCCACCATAGCAAGTCCTGGGCACACCATCACATTGAAAAAGCAAGATTCCGATATAAAATCACTTCTCATGATGATGATACAGGACTTTAAGAAAGACATAAAAGAAATACAGAAGAACACAGGTAAACAGCTAGAAGCCCTTCAAGAGGAAACACAAAAATCCCTTAAAGAACTACAGGAAAACACAATCAAACAGGTGAAGGAAATGAGCAAAACCATCCAGAATCTAAAAATGGAAATAGAAACAATAAAGAAATCAGAAAGAGAGACAGCCCTGGAGATAGAAAACCTAGGAAGAAAATCAGGAGTTGTAAATGCAAGCATCACCAACAGAATACAAGAGATAGAAGAGAGAATCTCAGGTGCAGAAGACACCATAGAAAACATTGACACAACAGTCAAAGAAAATGCAAAATGCAAAAGGATCCAAACCCAGAACATCCAGGAAATCCAGGATGCAATGAGAAGACCAAACCTAAGGATAATAGGTATAGAAGAGAGTGAAGACTCCCAATGTAATGGGCCAGTAAATATCTTCAACAAAATTATAGAAGAAAACTTCCCTAACCTAAAGAAAGAGATGAGGATACAAGAAGCCTACAGAACTCCAAATAGACCAGAAAAGAAATTCCTCCCATCACATAATAATCAAAACACTAAGTGCACTAAACAAAGAAAGAATTTTAAAAGCAGTAAGAGAAAAAGGTGAAGTAACACATAAAGGCAGGCCTATCAGAATTACACCTGACTTCTCACCAGGGACTATGAGAGCTAGAAGATCCTGGGCAGATGTCATACAGACCTTACACAAACACAAATGCCAGCCCAGGCTACTATACCCAGCAAAACTCTCAATTACCATAGATGGAGAAAACAAGATATTCTATGACAAAACAAAATTTATACAATATCTTTCCACAAATCCAGCCCTACAAAAGATAATAGATGGAAAACATCAACATAGGGAGCAAAACTACACCCTAGAAGAAGCAAGAAAGTAATCTTTCAACAAATCCACACAAACCTAATTCCACCTCTTACAACAAAAACAACAGGAAGTAACAATTATTTTTTCTTAATATCTTAATATGAAAATTAATATTACCAACATATCCTAATAGATTGAAATTCAAAAACATGAGGAATTAGAAATTTGTTGATTGTCATCCAATGGTCTCTCTAATTTGGTAATTGGAGAAATAGGTCCAATATTATACAATTCATATACACTTTCAGCTTGTTTGTACATGACAGTGTCTTGCTGTGTACAACATAATGATCTTGAGATCTTGCTTCTCCTATCTCAGTCTTTCTATTAGTAGTATTAGTAGTATTGTTTATTTCATGTTTTTACACTATACTATGGCCAAAAGAAATGTAGACAATTAAATTGGGAGGGGTCTTGTAAGAGAACAACAAAGAGTGAGACTGAATGCTTTGTTTGACATTTATAACTCTTGTATCAAGTTACCACAGTAAGAGCCAAGATTTTAAGCTCTGCTAAATACAAAACAAACAAAAACACTTTATATACTTACGTTCATTTAAGAAAATATTAGTAGTGATGTATTATTTTGAAATATACAGTTAATACATTATACTGTATTTAAATTATTTAAAATTTATATTGAGAAAAATGTATGTATTTTCAGTATTGCCATAGACAAGCATCTACATAAGACTGTTAAATTGATTGTTGTTCTATATCAAACAACTTTTATAATACTCATTTTTATCATTATAATGTTTTATAAATTTTAAAGAATATGACAAAAAATATTGTAGGTATTGAAGGGGGTCTCTGGGAGGATTTGGGGTACAAAAGGGAAATAAGAATGTGATTTAATTCTATTTACTTAATGTATGTTTTTAAATGTTAACAAATTCAGATAAATTGAAATTATGTAACTTTTCTCATCATATTGCAATAAAACTTTAAAAAAATAAAAATAGAAAGATAAACATAACCAAGAAAATGAGAGACTTCTATGATGAAATGTTAACACACTGAAAAAAAGAACTAAGGTTGATCCTGGAGTGTGGAAAGACTTCCCACATTCATGTATCAGAAGAAATAATAATGTAAACAATAAAATTGTCTTCCTATCAAAAGTAATCTACAAGTTAAAAAGTAGTGTTAGTCAAAATTCCAAGACAATTCTTCAGATACATAGAAAAAAGTCTTAAAACTTTATATGGAAGTACAGAAGACTCTGTATTGCCAAAGCAATCTTAAGCAAATCAAAGATTGCAGAGCTAAAGTAGTTCTTTAAAAGCATGGTGCTGGCTCAAACAGACACGCAGACAGATGGAACAGAATGGATGAGCTAGATAAAGGTTCGCGCAACTATGGAGACCTGACCTTTTGCAGATGCCAAAATACACACTGAAGGAAAGATAGATCCACATATAGTATAGGTGATGACTTTCTGAAGAACAGGACTCTGGGATACTACAAATGGGATCTCATGAAACTCAAAACCTATACAGCAAAAGGAACTTTCCTTCCTTCTTTCCTTATTTCTTCTCTCTTTCCTTTCCTTTCTTTTCCTCTTTCTGTCTTTCTTTCTTTTTTTGAAATTGGCACTCACTATGTAACTCTGACTGTCCTGAAACTCACTATATAGAACAGGCTGTCCTTGAATTCACAGAGATCTGTGATGTCTAGAATATAGAAAAGAACTAAGAAACTAGACATTCAAAACAAACAAAAAGCATCAGTCAAAAAATAGGATATTGAACCAAACAGAAATTTCTCAAAAGGGAAATACACATCACTAGTATAACCTTCAATATGTATTCAACATCCTTATTTACTAGAGAAGTGCAAATTAAAATGAGTTTGAGATTCTATACCACCCTCGTCATCAACAGAAATGACCATCATCAGAAATACAAATGATATACATGAAGGATCAGATGTGGGAAAAGGATAATCCTAATACGTTGCTAGGGACTGAAAACTAATGCAGCTACAATAAAAAGCAGTTTGAGACTTTCTCAAAAGACTAAAAGTAGAATTACCAGTAACCTTGATATATGTCTCATAGGCAAGTACCCGAAGGAATTTGTCTCTCACTAGAGTTGTTTTCACATCCGTGCTAACTGCTGCTGTATCCACAGTAATTAGAAATGAGATACACAGATGCCTGTCCATGGATGGATGAACAATGTGGTAAATACATACAATGAGATTTGTTTAGTTAAAATAAAAAGGTAGTATAAAATTTATAAGCAAATTGATGTAACTGGAGTATCCTAAACTGAGTGATATAACCCAGACTCACAAAGGTAAATACTGTGTGTTCTAGCTCATCTATAAACCATGTCTTTGAATTTTTTTTTTAGATTTGTTTGTAGAACATGGAATGTCTGTAGAGAGCTGGAAGAGGAAAAAAATGACCATGTCATAGAGGACTAGGGAGTGGAGAAGAGGTCTTAAGGTGCTTGGGGATGGTAGTAAAACATATTAAATACAAAACAGAGGGAGAAAATACTGGGCGTGGCAGGTTTGAACAGGGATGGGAGTAAAGGATGTGGGAAAAGATGAGGTTCAGGGGAAGCCTTAACCAAAACTAATAATGTATCAAGTTATACATAAATGCACTACTTTATAAGCTAATTTAAAAATATAATTTAAAAAAAAACTTGAACAGAGTTATATGCATGAATGAGTAACTCCTGTTCCAGAAACCATGGTGGTGCCAAGTGTGAAATATCTCTCTAAGAATTATAAACTCAGAAGGACCCAGAGATACCCAAAACTACACAGATTATAGTCACTGCTCTTGTTGCCTAACAGAGCTATTTGCTAAGACCATATTGCTTAAGACAGCACATACATTAACTGCAAAATGCAGAGAGGCCATACTGGAGCTGAGCTGGAAGCATCCTCCCTGCTGGCTAGATTTCATAATGATGAGAGTTGCTATGCTGGCAACTTGAGGAGAAATGCCAGTCACGGTGATACCAGCGTTGGGCTTTGTACACTATAATACCACCTTGCCAAGCAGGATATCCTTCCTAGTGCAATCTGGGGTGACCAAGTGATTTCTGATTGTCTCTGAGGTCTACAGCACAAGAGGGAATACATGCTTGGTAGAATATAGATTGAGAAACAGGTAGCTGGATCTCTGTGAATTCAAGGACAGATTGTTCTACATAGTGAGTTTCAGGACAGCAAGTGTTACATAGTGTGATCCTGTTTCAAAGAAAGAAGGGAAGGAAGGAAGAGAGAGAGAGAGAGAGAGAGAGAGAGAGAGA
>JADRCD010223905.1:567-15303 GCA_019843815.1 Montemys delectorum | reverse complement strand
AGAGAGAGAGAGAGAGAGAGAGAGAGAGAAAGAAAGGAAGGAAGGAACTAAGGAAGGAAGGAAGGAAGAAAGAAAGAAGGAAAAAGAAAAGAAAGAAACAAAGTCAAAAGTTATTGGCTAAGAAAATCATAGGCATTACGGGTAAATTTACTCCTTTTGTTTTGTTAAGTAGGCATGTTTTTAAACTGCCTCCTAAATATTTGTTTATACATAGTATTGCCTTCATCCTTAATTAAAGAAGCTTCTCTTTGTAACAAATTGAAGTTAATGTAGACTAGAGGTTAGTGATGGTGCTGAGAGCAAGTGATTGTTGCGGGACCAGGCTTAAAGGAGACACCCATATCAATCAAAGCTAGAACATCATGGACAAGAAGGAAGAAAGAACGGAAGAGTCAGTTGTTGAGGAATAGGACCATTAAATGCTGCCTCATGGATGTTACATAGCTGTAGGACTGATATGTTCACAGCTACTGCAATTGTCAACATGTGCTTGCACACAACGAAGCTTGTAAACTTTCAGTTATGGAGGGGAGTGGTTCATGGGACCTGGTCTTTGTGAGAATGCTTTTGGCATTTGATGGTTTTTATGTGTGTGTTAGTTATGGTTTCTATTGCTGTGATAAAACATTACAACCAAAAGCAGTTTGAGGAAGAAAAAGTTTATTTGATCTTATAGCTTGTAGTCCAGATGTCAGGGCAAGAACTTAGAAGCAGGAACCAATGCAGAACCCAGGAATGAGTATCGCTTGCTTTCCATGGCTTACCAAGCCCACTCTCTTATACCACCCAAAACCACCTACCTAGGGGTAGCACCACCCACAGTGGGCTGAACTCTCCCTCATCAATCATCAAGAAAACACTCCACAGGCCAATCTGGTGGGGGCACTTTCTAAATTCAGGTTCTCATTTCCCAAATAACTCTGGCTTGTTTCAAGTTGTCATAAAACTAGCCAGTACAGTAAATAATACAAACTGTACAACTTCTCAAATATCAAGCAAAAATATTTCTAAGTGTAACAAAATTATCTATAAACATATAATCAGATAAATGGATACAAAGTTAATGGAAAAATATAAATGGATTTGAAAATAAAGTACACTATTTTTCTCATTACCTACAGTTTTAAATAATTGCTTTCTTTCTTGGCTAAAGGAATAATAACTACCTATGCCTCCTGCCAGAGATTTTCAACTCTGGCTTAATATCAGACTTATTCAAAGAACTTTAAAAGTATAGGTACTTAGGCACTACAGTTAGATCTATTCAAATAGTCTCTGTAAATAAATATTTTAACACTTCGCAGAGATGCTAATGTGTAGCTAATATTAATAATTATTGCTTAAGCTGATGTTTTTACTTAGTTTTGTTTTAAATAAAATTAGTAGAGAACAGGACCATGTTCTAAACAAATGTATATCAAATTGTAGTAAATACTCAGAAAAAAATTGTAAAAAAAACTTTAATTTATTTATTTTATATGTTTGAGTGTTTGCCTGTATGTATGTATGTATGTATGTATGTATGTATGTATGTATGAATGTATGTACACTACATACATGTCTGGTGCCCTCAGAGATCAGAAGGGCATCAGATCCTCTAGAACTAGAGTTATAAATTATTATAAACTATGATATGATTGCCTGAAACTGAAACAGAGTCATCTTAATGACAAGGACTCTTAACCACCAAGCCATGTCTCTAGCCTCTCAAAGAGTATCTGAACCAACAACAACAAAACAGGGCTTTCCTACATTTTAAGTCTTCTACATGACTTGAAAATAGAGACTTTGTCTGCCTTGGTAATCTATTCTTATTTAAGAATATACTTATACTGGCTAGTCTTAGGTCAACTTGACACAAGCTCTTTTCTTTTTTTTTTTTCCCCCGAGACAAGGTTTCTCTGTGTAGCCTTGGCTATCCTGGAACTCACTCTGTAGACCAGGCTGGCCTCGAACTCAGAAATCTGCCTGCCTCTGCCTCCCAAGTGCTGGGATTAAAGGCATGAGCCACCACTGCCGGGCCCAAGGCATTTTCTTAATGCATGATTGGAGGGGGAGGGCTCAGCTCATTGTAGGTGGTGCCATCCCTGGGCTGGTGGTGCTGGGTTCTAGAGGAAAGCAGGCTGAGCAAGCCAGGGGAAGCAAGCCAGCAAGCAGCACTCTCCATAGCCTCTGTATCAGCTCCTGCCTCCAATATCCTACCTTATTTGAGTTCCTGTCATGACTTCCTTTGGTGATGAACAGCAATGTATAAGGTCAAGCCAAATAAACCTGCACCTTCTCATTTTGCTTTTTGGTCAGGTGTTTCATTACAGCAATGTTACATTCATTTAAGAAATGGTGTGTGTATTAAGATGGTCTATCCATAAAGTCATTCACCAACTGTTTCAATGAACAATGGTTCTGCTTGGAGGGTGGCACAGACATTAGGCAAGGGTAAGAATCTGGTTCATTGGCTGTGATAACTTGGAAAAGCATTCATCTCAGAGTAAGAGTAACATAAAGTCCTCTTCTTCAAACTTCATACAATACTTACAAACATCAAGCTAAGCATTCAGTCTCACTCTTCCTTGTTCTCTTACAAGCCCCCTCCCAATTTGATTGTCTATGTTACTTTTGGGTATATAAATACTTTTGAAATACGTAAGCTGCTTTCTACCTCCCTCTTCATCGAGGAGGTTCTACGGATCCACAGCCCTCTCTGCTCCTTCCCCACAAGCACAGAGCTTGCCTTTGGGGAGTGCTCCAACCCAGAGACTCAGGTGGGATCTCCATTTTCTCTCGGTGACCTTCTAAGGCAGGACCAGCCAGGACTTACTTGCCTCAGAAGCAGCAGGACAACTGGAGCAGGATCCTTTCTTCCTCTCTCTTCACCTAGGAGGAGGAACTGCAGATCCACAGCCCTCTCTGCCCTATCCCTGCTAGTGGAGAGCCTGTCTCCATGGTTTGTTCTGACCCCAGAACTCTGGACAGACGACTGATCCACAGCCCACTGCACACAGCTCTTACCCGAGGAGAGCTGATCTCCCAGAAGTGCTGACACAGGCTTACAGACCCATAGGAGAAACAAGCTCCAGCCAGAGATAGCAAGAACATCTAACACCAGAGATCAACAGATGGCCAAAGGCAAACACAAAAATCTTACCAACAGAAACCTACTTGGCTTCATCAGAACCTAGTACTCCCACCACAGCAAGTCCTGGATATCCCAAAACACCAGAAAAGCAAGATTTGGATCTAAAATCATATCTAATGATGGGGATAGAGGAATTTAAGAAGAGCATGAATAACTCCCTTAAAGAAATAGAGGAGAACACAAGTAAACAGGTTCAAGCCCTTAAAAAGAAAAGACAAAAATCCCTTAAAGAATTGCAAGAGAAAACAAGAAAGCAAGTAGAAGCCCTTAAAGAGGAAACACAAAATTCCCTTAAAGAATTACAGGAAAACACAATCAAACGGGTGAAGGATCTGAACAAAACCATCCAGGACCTAAAAATGGAAGTAGAAACAGTTAAGAAATCACAAAGAGAGACAACTCTGGAAATAGAAAACCTTGGAAAGAAATCAGGAGTCATAGATGCAAGCATCACCAACAGAATACAAGAGATAGAAGAGAGAATCTCAGGTGCAGAAGATACCATAGAAAACATTGACACAACAGTCAAAGAAAACACAAAATGCAAAAAGCTCCTAACCCAAAACATCCAGGAAATCCAGGACACAATGAAAAGACCAAACCTAAGGATATAGAAGGTATAAAAGAGAGTGAAGACCTCGAACTTAAAGGGCCAGTACATATCTTCAACAAAATTATAGAAGAAAACTTCCCTAATCTAAAGAAAGAAATTTCCTTGAACATACAGGAAGCCTACAGAACTCCAAATAGACTGGACCAAAAAAGAAATTCCTCCCACCACATAATAGTCAAAACTCCAAATGCACTAAACAAAGAAAGAATATTAAAAGCAGTGAGGGAAAAAGGTCAAATAGCATATAAACGCAGACATATCAGAATTACACCAGGCTTCATGCCAGAGACTATGAAAGCCAGAAGATCCTGGGTTGACATCATACAGACCCTAGGAGAACACAAATGCCATCCCAGGCTACTATACCCAACAAAACTCCGAATTACCATAGATGGAAAAACCAAAGTATTCCATGACAAAACCAAATTTACACAATATGTTTCCACAAATCCAGCCCTTCAAAGGGTAATAAATGAAAAACTTCAACACAAGGAGGGAAACTACATCTAGAGAAAGCAAAAAAGTAATTTTCCAACAAAATTAAAAGAAGATAGCCACATGAACAGATTCCCAACCCTAACACCAGGAAGCAACAATTACCTTTCCTTAATATCTATTAATATCAATGGACTCAATTCCCCAATAAAAAGACATAGACTATCAGTCTGTGTACATAAACAGGATCCAACATTTTGTTTCATACAGGAAACCCACCTCAGTGACAAAGACAGACACTACCTCAGAATAAAAGGATGGAAAACAATTCTCCAAGCCAATGGTCCCAAGAAAACCTGGAGTAACCATTCTAATATCAAATAAAATTGACTTTCACCCTAAAGTGATCAAAAAAGATAAGGAGGGACCCTTCATATTCATCAAAGGTATGATCTATCAAGAGGAACTTTCAATTCTGAACCTCTATGCTTCAAGTGCAAGAGCATCTACCTTCATAAAAGAAACTTTACTAAAGCTCAAAGCACATATTGCACTGCACATAATAATAGTGGGACATTTCAACACCCCACCCTCTGGAATGAACAGATCATGGAAACAGAAACTAAACAAAGATACTGTGAGACTAACAGAAGTCATGAAACAGATGGATTTAACAGATATCTATAGAACTTTTTATCCTAAAACAAAAAGATATACCTTCTTCTCAGCACCTCAGGGTACCTTCTTCCAAAATTGACCATATAATTGGTCACAGATCAGGCCTCAACAGATAAAAGAAGATTGAAATAATTCCTTGCATCCTATCAGATCACCATGGTCTAAGACTGCTCCTCAATAGCAACATAAACAATAGAATGCCCACACACATATGGAAGCTCAACAACACTCTACACAATGATAACTTGGTCAAGGAAAAAAGAAAGAAAGAAACTAAACACTTTCTAGAGTTTAATGAAAATGAAGCTACAACATACTCAAACTTATGGGACACAATGAAAGCGGTCTTAAGAGGAAAACTCATAGATAGCTTTAAGTGCCTCCAAAAAGAAACTGGAGAGAGCATATACCAGCAATTTGACAGCACATCTGAAAGCTCTAGAACATAAAGAAGCAAATTCACCCAAGAGGAGTCGAAGGCAGGAAATAATCAAACTCAGGGCTGAAATCAACCAAATAGAAACAAAAAGAGCTATACAAAGAATCAACCAAACCAGGAGCTGGTTCTTTGTGAAAATCAACAAAATAGATAAACCCTTAGCCCAACTAACTAGAGTGCACAGAGATATTATCTTAATTAACAGGATCAGAAATGAAAAGGGAGACCTAACAACAGACACTGAGGGAATCCAAAAAATCATAAGAGCCTACTACAAAAGCCTGTACTCAACAAAACTGGAAAACCTGGATGAAATGGACAATTTTCTAGACAGATACCAGGTACCAAAGTAAATCAAGATCAGATCAATGATCTAAACCGTCCCATATCTGCTAATGAAATAGAAACAGTCATTAAAAGTCTCCTAAGCAAAAAAAGCCCAGGACCAGATGGGTTTAGTGCAGAGTTTTATCAGACCTTCAAAGGAGGCCTAATACCAATACTACTCAATCTATTCCACAAAATAGAAACAGAAGGCACTCTAAATGGAGAGAAACTTGAAGCAATCCCACTAAAATCAGGGACTAGACAAAGCTGCCCACTCTCTCCCTACTTATTCAATATTGTACTTGAAGTCCTAGCCAGAGCAATTAGACAACAAAAGGAGATCAAAGGGATACAAATTGGAAAGGAAGAAGTCAAATTATCACTATTTGCTGATGATATTATAGTATACTTAAGTGACCCCAAAAATTCCACCAGAGATTTCCTAAACCTGATAAACAACTTCAGCAAAGTAGCTGGATATAAAATTAACTCAAGCAAATCTGTGGCCTTCCTCTACACAAATGATAAACAGGCTGAGAAAGAAATTAGGGAAACAACATCCTTCACAATTGTTACAAATAATATAAAATACCTTGGTGTGACTCTAACTAAGCAAGTAAAAGATCTGTTTGACAAAAACTTCAAGTCTTTGAAGAAGGAAATTGAAGAAGATCTCAGAAGATGGAAAGATCTCCCATGCTCATGGATTGGCAGGATTAATATAGTAAAGTGGCCATCTTGCCGAAGGCAATCTACAGATTCAATGCAATCCCCATCAAAATTCCAACTCAATTCTTCACAGACTTAGAAAGAGCAATTTACAAATGCATCTGGAATAACAAAAACCCCAGGATAGCTAAAACTATTCTCAACAATAAAGGAACCTCTTGTGGAATCACCATCCCAGACCTTAAGCAGTGCTACAAAGCAATTGTGATAAACACTGCATGGTATTGGTACAGTGACAGGTAGGTAGTTCAATGGAACAGAATTGAAGACCCAGAAATGAACCCACAAACCTATAGCCACTTGATCTTTGACAAAGGAGCTAAAACCATCCAGTGGAAAAACAACAACATTTTCAACAAATGGTGCTGGCTCAACTGGCCGTTAGCATGTAGAATAAGGCAAATTGATCCATTCTTATCTCCTTGTAGAAAGCTCAAGTCCAAGTGGATCAAGGACCTCCATATAAAACCAGATACACTCAAACTAATAGAAAAGAAAGTGGGGAAGAGCCTCAAGCACATAGGCACAGGGAAAGATTTCCTGAACAAGACACCAATAGCTCACGCTCTAAGATCAAGAATCGACAAATAGGACCTCATAAAATTGCAAAGCTTCTGCAAGGAAAAAGACACTGTCAATAGGACAAAACGGCAACCAACAAATTGGGAAAAGATCTTTACCAACCTTATATCTGATAGAGGGCTAATATCCAATATACACAAAGAACTCAAGAAGTTAGACTCCAGAGATACAAATAACCCCATTAAAAAATGGAGTACAGACCTAAACAAAGAATTCTCAACTGTCAAATAGCAAATGGCTGAGAAGCACCTAAAGAAATGTTCAACATCCTTAGTCATCAGGGAAATGCAAATCAAAACAACCCTGAGATTCCACCTCACACCGGTCAGAATGGCTAGGATAAAAAACTCAAGTGACAGCAGATGCTGGCAAGGTTGTGGAGAAAGAGGAACACTCCTTCATTGCTGAGGGAAATTGCAAGCTGGTACAACCACTCTGGAAAACAGTTTGGCAGTTCCTCTGGAAATTGGACGTAGTACTACCAGAGGACCCAGCTATACCACTCCTGGGCATATACCCAGAAGATGCTCCAACATGTAATAAGAACACATGCTCCTCTATGTTCATAGCAGCCTTATTTTATAATAGCCAGAACCTGGAAACAACCCAGATGTCCCTCAACAGAGGAATGGATACAGAAAATGTGGTAATCTACTCAATGGAGTACTACTCTGCTATTAAAGTCTTGTATCATCATCATGAAAAGTGATTTTATATCTGAATCTTGCTTTTCCGGTGTGATGGTGTGTCCAGGACTTGCAATAGTGGGAGTACTGGGTTCTGATGATGCCAGGTAACTTTGGTTTGTGTTGCTTATATTCTTATGTTTGCCCCGCACTATCTGATTATCTCCCATACTAAGTCTGTCTGGAGCCTGTCCTTCCTGTGATCCTGGTTGTGTCAGAACTCTTCAGAGTCAAGCTGTCTCTGTGATCCTGTGATTCTGGGATCCTGTGATCCTAGGCTTGTGAGAGCACCTGGGAGTGGAGCTTCCTCTGGGTGTTTGGGGACTGGCTGTAGAGTTTGTGCCCAAGGTCTGCTCAGAGCACCAGCCGGCCCAGACAGATCAGAAGCAACCTGAGCCACTGGGCTGGCAGTGTTCCTGTGTGCCTGGTCCTGCTGGTCCCAGTTACTCACAGTATTGGAACATTTGTTGTATCCTCCTCACCTCTGATCTTGCTGGTCCCAATTACTCACAGTATTGGGACATTTGTTGTGTCCTCCTCACCTCTGATCCTGGGTGTTTTGGGACTGGCTGTAGAATTTGCATCCAAGGTCTGCTCGGGGCACCAGCCGGCCCAGACCTTTACAAGTTTCTTTAAAGATGGAACTGCCATTGTTTTATTTAATGCTTTGATAAAAAATAGTACATTTCATTTACCATTCTCACCGTAATCAGAATACTGAAGGGCATTATTACTGGTTTCCTGAAGATTCCAATGAGCAGAGATAGAAACTGAATCTTTATACTGTGTTTTATTTTAAGAAGCAGCAATCTGAGAAGACAGTGAATTAGAACCTTAAAAATCTGCCTTTCCTTTCATCTTTAAGCAGTGACTATACCCGGAGGGAAAACAAAGGCAATCAATCATTTCAGTTCTTACTCTTGTCCCCCTGGGAAGGTGGCCAGGCATGTTTCTAAGCCTTATGGAATTATTTCTTTCTCCCTATCATCTCTTCTGGACCTGTAGTGGGAGTAGGTTCTTTCCTTCCTTGTCATCTCCGAAGAGCAGGGAGATTTCACATAAAATAAGGCCACTGAGTTTGGCATTCTTCCTGAACCTTCATTTGAAAGATACATAGAATGAAGGTTAATTCAGAACAAAACATTAGCATATAGAATGATAGAGCTACTTGCAGTGTGCACATCCACATTTCTTCCTACAAAATGAAGTATAAATTTGTTTTTGCAATGTAGACGACAAGGAGTACTTAGCCATAAAATCTACCCCATAATGAAACCCTCTCCTGTGGTCCTCTCCTCTGCTCTCCCACCTGCCAGTGGCATATTTATATTTACTTAGGCATATTTAGGCTTATTTATTATATGTATAACCAAGGTTATTGAGTGAGAGTACATTTTTTTTTTACCACGTAAGACTGACTCTGGCAGCTGCACATTCAATGAAAGTCAAAAACCAGTAATTAGAGTTTAAGAACAAAGGTATCAAACATGGAAAAAATAGTGCTAGAAAAGTGCTAGCACTTAAATGACTATACTTCTGCAAAATAGAATACTCACAATGGGATAAGCAGGAAAGGTATAAGTAGAAATCACAAATAATTTATGAACAAGACATGCATAATTCTAAACCAGGTAGATATATTAACTAAACTTACATGTTTTATATTTCATTGTTATTTACTTCTTAAAATGAGGAGACTTAGTCAAACTTGGTTCCACAACAATATAAAGCCTTACTATCTTATATTATATCACTATATCAAATCATCTAACACAGGGAAGAAAAAATATCTTCTACAGATCTCCTCTGCCTGTAAATTCTAATATTATTCTTATTTCAGCACAACCTCCTGCTCATGAATACATCAAAACATTACTTCTCTTAGACCACCATCTAGTGGAAAGATAAACACCAAACTAAGGTATTACTGAAGAGCTATTTGAAGGCATATATCATATTTATCTTTTGGATTACCTCACTCAGGATGATTTTTTTTCTAGGTCGTTTCATTTCTTGCTATTTTGTAACAGCTGAGTGATACTCCATTGTGTAAATGAACTACATTTTCTTTATCCATTGTTCATTTGAGGGACATCTGGGTTTTTTACAGTTTCTGGCTATTATGAATAGAACAGCAACAATCATGTTTAAGCAACTGTCCTTGTGGTAAAATGAGGTGTCCAGTGGAATAGGGAGGTGTTAAGGTATGACCATATTGGTTTCGATAGTGGTTGTACACATTTGCACTCCTACCAGTAATAGGTAACTCTTCCCTTTAATGTACATCCTTACCACGAAGGGCTGCCACTTGTGTTCCTGACTATAGCCATTCTGACAGATATAAGATGAAATCGATTCACATTTTCCTGATGGCTAAGAACATTGAATTGTTGTGTTAAATGTTTCTCAGCTATTTAAGTTTGCTCTATTATGAATTCTCTACTCAGATCTGTACCTCATATTTGAACTGTATTATTTCATTTTTTTAAATATCTAATTTCTTGAGTTCTTTAGTGCGAGCGTGTGTGTGTGTGTGTGTGTGTGTGTGTGTTTCCTTTCCTTTGATTTTGCTGATCTGAGAGTCTTTATTTCCTGTGCTTTCATGGGTGCAGTTAGCCTCCTTGGGTTGGAGGGTTTTTTCCAGAACCCTCTGTAGGGCTCTATTTATAGATAAACCTTATTTAAGTTTGGTTTTATTGTGGAATATCTCATTTTCTCCATATATAGTGATTTAAAATTTTTTGCTGAGCATAACAGTGTGTACTGGCATCTATGGTCACTTAGAGCCTGGGTCACTATGGCACCAGGATCATCAGATCAGGGGTGAGGAGGACACAGCATCTGTTCCAACAGATATGGCCACATATCTGTCCAGGGCCTTTTGACTTTTAGAGTGTCCATTGAGAAGTCAAGTGTAATTTAGCAGGTCCATCTTTATAAGTTACTTGGTCTTTTTTCCCATGTAGCTTTTAAAATTCTTTCTTTCTTCTTGATGTCTAGGGTTTGGATTATTAGGTTCTGAGAGAACTCTCTTTTCTGTTGTGTATGGTCTTTCATATGGTTCTTGTACCTTGCTATGTATCTTCTTCTTTAAGTTAACAGATTTTTGCTCTAACATACCAGGATCATCAGATCAGGGGTGAGGAGGACACAGCATCTGTTCCAACACCACTAAGAGTAACTGGGATCAGTGGGACCCAGGTTCACAGGAACTCCACCAGTCCAATGGCTCAGGTTCCTTCCAGTCTGAGCTGGTTTACTTTGGGTGCAAACTCCTCAGCTGCTTCCACACACCCAGAGGAAGCTCTACTCCCAGGTGCTCTAACATGCCCAGGATCACAGAATCACAGGACCCCAGGATCCCAGGAGCTTGGTCACACCAGGATCTCAGGGTACCAGAGGCAGCTTGACTCTTACAAACTCTGATGCACCCAGGATATCAGGATCACTGGATCCCAGAATCACAGGATCACAGAGACAGCTGGACTCTGAGGAGTTCTGAAACAACCAGGATCACAGGAAAAATAGGCTTCAGTCAGATATAGCAAGGGCAGGTAGAACTAGAGATAACCAGATGTTGGGAAGCAAGCATAAGAACATAAACAACAGAAATGAAGGTTACTTGGTATCAACAAAACCCAATTCTCCCACCATAGCAAGTCCTCGACACACCATAACACTGGAAATACAAGATTCAGATCTAAAATCACTTCTCATGATGGTGATAGAGGAATTTAAGAAGGACATAAATAACTCCCTTAAATAATTACAGGAAAACACAGGTAAACAGGTAAAAGCTCTTAATAAGGGAAGTCAAAAATCCCTTAAATAATTACAGGAAAACACAATCAAACTGGTAAAGGAAAAGAACAAAACCATCTAGAATCTAAAAATGAAACTAGAAACAATAAAGAAATCACAAAGGGAGATAACCCTGAAGACAGAAACCTAGGAAAGGCCTCAGAAGTGGCAGGGCAGCCAGCACAGGATCCTTTCTACCTCCCTCTTCACCTACGGAGGACTGCAGATCCACAGCCCTCTCTGTCCCTTCCCTGAAAGTGGAGAGCTTGCTTTCAGGGAGTGCCCCAACCCAGGGACTCAGGACTCAGGAGGGATGACTGATCCACAGCCCACTACACACAGGTCTTACCAGAGGAGAGCTGATCTCCCAAAAGTGCTGGCACATGCTTACAGATCCACAGGAGGAACAAGCTCCAGCCAGAGATAGCAAGAACATCTAACACCAGAGATCAACAGATGGCCAAAGGCAAACACAAGAATCCTACCAACAGAAACCAAGACTACTTGGCTTCATCAGAACCTAGTACTCCCACCACAGCAAGTCCTGGATATCCCAAAACACCAGAAAAACAATCTTTGCATCTAATATCATATCTCACGATGGTGATACAGAAATTTAAGAAGAGCATGAATAACTCCTTTAAAGAAATACAGGAGAACACATAAACAGGTTCAAGCCCTTAAAGAGGAAACACAGAAATCCCTTAAAGAATTACAGGAAAGCACAACCAAAGAGGTGAAGGAATTGAACAAAACCATCCAGTCCCTAAAAATGGAAATAGAAACAGTTAAGAAATCACAAAGAGGGACAACTCTGGAAATAGAAATCCTAGGAAAGAAGTCAGGAACCATAGATGCAAGCATCACCAACAGAATACAAAAGATAGAAGAGAGAATCTCAGGTGCAGAAGATATCATAGAAAACATTGACACAACAATCAAAGAAAACATAAAATGCAAAAAGCTCCTAACCCAAAACATCCAGAAAATCCAGGACACAATGAGAAGACCAAACCTAAGAATAATAGGTATAGAAGAGAGTGAAGACTCCCAATGTAATAGGCCAGTAAATATCTTCAACAAAATTATAGAAGAAAACATCCCTAACCTAAAGAAAGAGATATCCATGAACATACAAGAAGCATATAGATCTCCAAATAGACCGGACCAGAAAAGAAATCCCTCCCATCACATAATAATCAAAAAACCAAATGCATTAAAGAAAGAAAGAATATTAAAAGCAGTGAGGGAAAAAAGGTCAAGTAACATATAAAGACAGGCCTATCAGAATTACACCAGACTTCTCACCAGAGACTATGAAAGATAGAAGATCTTGGGCAGATGTCATACAGACCCTAAGAGAACATAAATGCCAGTACAGGCTATTATACCCAGCAAAACTCGCAATTACAATAGATGGAGAAAACAAGATAGTTCATGACAAAGCCAAATTTACACAATATCTTTCCACAAATCCAGCTCTCCATAGGATTATAGATGAAAAACTCCAACACAAGAATGGAAACTACACCCTAGAAAAAGCAAGAAAGTAATCTTGTTTCAACAAACCCAAAAGAAGATAACCACACAATCATAAAAATAACATAAAAAATAACAGGAAGCAACAATCACTATTCCTTAATATCTCTTAACTTCAATGGACTCAATTCCCCAATAAAAAGACATAGAATAATAGACTGGATATGTAAATAGAACCTAGCATTTTGCTGCATACAGGAAACTCACCCAGTGTCAAAGACAGACTCTACCTCAGAATAAAGGGCTGGAAAACAATTTTCCAAGCAAATGATCCCAAGAAACAAGCTGGAGTAGACATTCTAATATTGAATAAAATCAACTTTCAACCAAAAGTTATCAAAAAAGATAAGGAAGGATACTTCATGCTCATCAAAGGAAAAATCAATTCTGAACATCTATGCTCCAAATGTAAAGGGCACCCACATTCATAAAATAAACTTTACTAAAGCTCAAAGCACATATTACACCTCACACACAATAATAGTGGGAGACTTCAACACCCCACTCTCAGCAATGGACAGATCATGGAAACAGAAAATAAATAGAGACACAGTAAAACTAATGGAAGTTATGGACCAAATGGATTTAACAGATATCTATAGAACATTTCATCCTAAAACAAAAGAATATACCTTCTTCTCAGAACCTCATGGTACCTTCTCCAAAATTGACCATATAATCAGTCAAAAAAGAGGCCTCAACAGATACAAGAAGATCAAAATAATCCCATGCACCCTATCAAATCACTATGAACTAAGTCTGGTCTTCAATAGCAACAAAAACAACAGAAAGCCCACATATACATGGAAGCTGAACAATGCCCTATTCAGTGATAACTTGGTCAAGGAAGAAATAAAGAAAGAAACTAAGACTTTAGAATTTAATGAAAATGAAGGCATAACATACCCAATCTTATGACACACAATGAAAGCAGTCCTAAGAGGAAAACTCATAGCTCTGAGTGCCTCCAAAGAGAAACTAGAGAAAGCATACACGAGCAGCTTAACAGCATACCTGAAATGTCTAGAATAAAAAGAAGCAAATATCCAAGAGGAGTAGACAGCAGGAAACAAACTCAGAGTTGAAATCAACCAAGTAGAAACAAAAAGAACTATACAAAGAATCAACAAAACCTAGGAGCTGGTTCTTTGAGAAAATCAACAAGATAGATAGACCCTTAGACAAACTAATCAGAGGGCATATGGACGGTATCCAAATTAACAAAATCAGAAATGAAAAGGAGACATAACAACAGAAACTAAGAAAATTTTTTAAAAAATCACCAGATCCTACTACAAAAGCCTAGCCTCAACAAAACTGGAATATCTTGATGAAATTGACAATTTTCTAGACAGGTACCAAAGTTATATCAGGATCAGATAAACCATCTAAACAGTCCAATAACACCTAAAGAAAATAGAAGCTAGTAATTGTTGTTCGTCCTAAGGGGCTGCAAACCCTTCAGCTCCATAGAACCTTTCTCTAACTCCTTCATTGGGGACAGTGTACTCAGTTCAATGAATGGCTGTGAGCCTCTACATCTGTATTAGTCAGGTATTGTCAGAGCCTCTCAGGAGATAGCTATATGCTTGTCCTTCCTTCCGTCTCTGCTCCATAGTTAATCTCTGCCACTCCTTCTGTGGGTGTTTGGTTCCCCTTTTTAAGAAGGAATGAAATGTCCACCTTTTGGTCTTCCTTCTTCTTAAGTTTCTTGTGGTTTGTGGGTCGTTCTTCCTGTATTCCAAACTTCTGGGCTAATAACCACTTATCA
>JADRCD010223903.1:2264-22506 GCA_019843815.1 Montemys delectorum | reverse complement strand
AGACATAGAGACTTCTACCATAAAACCAACACTTGTTTGCCTTATTACCAACTCTTTTCTTTTATCAGGAAAGATAAAGGAGTAAATGAATATTACAGACAGTGGAGGCACTGAAAGCCCTTGCTGTGTGTGAGAACTGCCTACACATCTCGGCCGTTATAAACATTGCACACTGAAGATTAATCACTGAATTCAGTATTAAAGTAAGGAGGGATGGGTAACAAATTATATAGGCATCTGTGTCCTAGACTGAAACTAAAACTGAAATTACACATAAATATACATATTATACATGATGTACTGTATGCATAACATATAACAGCAGTACAGACTATATAAAATTATGTACATATGTGTGCACACACAGCTTTCTCTCTCATAGATTCCCTTCTGCCCCAGACCCCACCTTTCAGCCTCAATGCCCTTGTGTCTCCCTCCCTGATGCAGGAAGCCCCAGTGTGTGCTCCTCATTCTCTTCTCATTAACCAGCTCCGCTCACTGTGCAACTGTTTTTTTATTACATCTTCCACCTGTGAAGGCTCTGTGCCCCACTGTAGGGGAATGCCAGGGTGGGGAGGCACGAGTGGGTGGGTGGGTGGTGAGCACCTTCATAGAAGCAGGGGGAGGGGATAGAGGGTTTCCAGAGGGGAAACCGAGAAAGGGGAGAACATTTGAAATGTAAGTAAATAAAATAGCCAATAAAAAAATCAAACAAACAAAAGAATCTTTTTCTGAAAACTCATAACAACCAGTTGAAACCATAAATTAAGGAGTTCAAGGTTTGAATGCAAATCGCATGTGTAAGAATTCCCTCTGATGTCCAGAATGTAGAGAAGGTTCTTCTAATGACCTAATGCTGCTTCAAAAAAAAAAAAACTAAAGAAAGGAAAGGAAAAGCAAACAAAGAAAGAAGAAAACAAGAAACAAAGGGGAAAAAAGCAAAAAGGAACTGAATCTTCAAATTATGAGAAAAATTAATTTAGGGGAGAAGAGCGCCACCTACTGCCCATGCCCTGCAAAGAACAAACAGTCCAACTCTGGTAAGTTCTCTGCAGAATTCTGATTCCTGGTAGAGTTTCTTCCACACTAAAATAGACTTTTCCCCAGAAGAGCCAACTTTAGATTGGAAAGTTCCATTCCCTTCAATTCTCTGAGGGAGAAAAAAAATCTCAGGTTCTCACAGGTAATTTCTTTTAAAAAAGGACAGGTAAATGTGTACCATGAAAGGTCTTTTGTGTCCTTTCCCTCTAGTCTTCAATAATGGGAGTTCTCTGGAGAAGTGAGAGTCTCTGTGCGGTCCATACAGTAGTAATTCACAATGAAACTCACATCATTTGGAGCATTTGATAAGCCATGTGGAATGTGTTGCCAAACTAAGAAAACTGTCACAGAACCACCCATCCCAAAAGCACCATAGAACTCCTAAATCTGATAAACAACTTCAGCAAAGTGGCTGGATAGAAAATTAACTCAAACAAATCAGTAGCTTTCCTCTACTCAAAGGACAAACAGGCTGAGAAAGAAATTAGGGAAATGACACCCTTCACAATAGCCACAAATAATATAAAATACCTTGGTGTGATTCTAGCCAAGCAAGTGGAATATCTATATGATAAGAACTTGAAGACTCTGAAGAAAGAAATTGAAGAAGATCTCAGAAGATAGAAAGATCTCTCATACTCATAGATTGGCAGGATTAATATAGTAAAAATGGCCATCTTGCCAAAAGCAATCTATCGATTCAATGCAATCCCCATCAAAATTCCAACTCAATTCTTCATAGAGTTAGAAAGAGCAATTTGCAAATTCATTTGGAATAACAAAAAACCCAGGGTAGCCAAAACTATTCTCAACAATAAAAGAACTTTTGGGGGAATCACCATCCCTGACCTCAAGCTGTAGTACAGAGCAATAGTGATAAAAACTGCATGGTATTGGTACAGAGACAGGCAGGAAGATCAGAGGAACAGAATTGAAGACCCAGAGATGAACCCACATACCTATGATGACTTGATTTTTGACAAAGGAGATAAAACCATCCAGTTGGACAAAGACAGCATTTTCAACAAATGGTATTGGTTCAACTGGCAGTCAGCATGTAGAAGAATGCAAATCAATCCATTCTTATCTCTTTGTACAAAGCTCAAGTCCAAGTGGATCAAGGACCTCTACATAAAACCAGATACACTCAAACTAATAGAAAAGAAAGTGGGGAAGAGCCCCAAATACATAGGCATAGGGGAAAAGTTCCTGAACCAAACACCAATGGCTTATGCTCTGAGATCAAGAATTGACAAATGGGACCTCATAAAATTGCAAATTTTCTGTAAGGCAGGGAACACTGTCAATAGGACAAAATGGCAACCAACTGATTGGGAAGAGATCTTTACCAAATCTTATAGATGGCTAATATCTAATATATACAAAGAACTCAAGAAATTAGATTCTAGATAATCAAATAACCCTATTAAAAATGGGGTGCACCTGGGCCCAGAGTGCTTGGGCGCTGTGGGTGCAGCACTTGTCCAGGAGAGGTGGCTGCTTTAGACCCAGTGTGTTTCAGGTGGCCTGAGATGTATCTCAACCGCTGAGCTGCCAGATTTTTCCTTTCTCTTTTGTAATGACTTTAAAAGTCTGATGCCATTTTTGAGAAATACATACAGATCCTGGAAAAAAAAAATGAGGTGCAGAGCTAAACAAAGAATTCTCAACTGAGGAACATCAAATGGCTGAGAAGCATCTAAAGAAATGTTCAACATCCTTAGTCATCAGGGAAATGCAAATCAAAACAACTCTGAGATTCCACCTCACACCGGTCAGAATGGCTAAGATCAAAAACTCAGGTGGATTGGAGAAAGAGGAACACTCCTCCATTGCTGGTAGGATTGCAAGCTGGTACAACCACTTTGGAAATCAGTCTGATGGTTCCCCAGAAAATCGGATCTAGTACTAGCTGACAGCCCAGGTATAGCACTCCTGGGCGTATATCCAAAAGATGCTCCAACATATAACAAGGACACATGTTCCACTATGTTCATAGCAGCCTTATTTATAATAACCAGAAGCTGGAAAGAACCCAGATGTCCTTCAACAGAGGAATGAATACAGGAATTGTGGTACACTTACAAAATGGAGTATTATTCAGCTATTAAAAAACAATGACTTCATGAAATTCTTAGGGTAATGGATGGAACTAGAAAATATCATCCTGAGTGAGGTAATCCAATCACAAAAGAACTCACATGGTATACACTCACTGATAAGTGGATATTAGCCGCAAAGCTCAGAACATCCAAGATACAATTCACATACCACTTTAAGCTCAAGAAGAAGGAAGACTAAAGCATGGGTCCTTTGGTCCTTTTTAGAATGGGTAACAAAATACTTATGGGAGGAAATATGGAGACAAAGTTTGGAGCAGAGACTGAAGGAAAGGCCATCCAGAGACTGTCCCACTCGGGGATCCATCCCATATACAGTCACCAAATGCAGACACTATTGTGGATGCCAAGGAGTGTATGCTGATAGGATCCTGATATAGCTGTCTCCTGAGAGGCTCTGCTAGAGCCTGACATATACAGACGCTCACAACTATCCATTAAAATGATCATGGAGTCCCCAATGGAGGAGTTACATAAAGGAGTGAAGGGTTTTCAACCCCATAGGAAGAACAACAATATCAACCAGAGCTCCCAGGGTTTAAATCACCAACCACAGAGTACACATGGAGGAACCCATGGCTCCATCCATATATGTAGCAAAGGATGGCTTTGTTGGGCATCAATGGGAGAAGAGTCCCTTGGTCCTGTGAAGGCTCGATGCCCCAGTGTAGGGGAATGCAAGGGCAGGGAGGCCAGAGTATATGCTCATAGAAGCAGGAGGAAAGGGGATGTGGCAGGGTTTTGGGGGGGATTGGGAAAGGGGATAACATTTGAAATGTAAATAAATAAAATATCCAATAAAAATAAAAACTGAGGCAATCCTGGAGATGGAAAACCAAGAAGAGAAAACAGGAACTACAGAATACAACTACATTCATCACCAACAGAATACAAGAGATGGAAAGAGAATCTCAGGCACAGAAAATATAAGAGACGAATTTGATTCATCAGTCAAAGTAAATACCAAATCTAATAAGTTCCTGACACAAAACACCCAGGAAATTAGGAAACTATGAAGAGACCAAACTTAAGGATAATAGGAACAGAAGGAGAAGACTGCCATCTCAAAGACCAAGATAACATCTTAAAAAATTATAGAAGAAAATGCCTCAAACCTAAAGAAAAATGTGCATAGAAATGTACAAGAAGCAAACAGAACACCAAACAGATTGAACACAAAAAGAAAATCCTCCCACCACATAATATTCAGAACACTAAATGTACAGAACACAGAAAGAATATTAAAGCCACAAGGGAAAAAGGCCAAGTCATGTCTGACTTAGACCTCACGTTTCTAAAAGCCAGAAGGTCCTGGGAAGATGTCTTGAAAACCCTAAGAGGCCACAGATATCAGCCAAGACTATACCCAGGGAAATCTTAATAAGCATAGATGGAGAAAACAAGATATTCTATAACAAAACCAAATTTAAATAATATAATTCCACTAATCCAACCCTTAGATAATATAGAAGGAAAACTCCAACCCAGTGAGACTCTAACTATACGCAAGAAGACACTATAAATAAATACTTTCACACCAGTAAAACCAAAAGAAGAGAAACACATACATATATGCACACACAAACACATACTCTACCACCACCAAAATGAAAATGATAGGAATTAACAATCAAAAGTCACTAATATTTCTCAATGGACTCAGTTCGTCAATGAAAAGACACAGTCTAACAGAATGGATCCATAAGCAGGATTCATCAATCTCCTATATACAAGAAATATACCTCAGCAACAAAAATAGGGATTACCTTAGAGTAAGGGGCTTATGTTCCAAGCAAATAGTCCCAAGAAACAAGCTCAAGTACAACACTAATAGGTCATAGAATAGACATCCATCCAAAAGTAATCAAAAGAGAAGGGGAAGAACATTTCATACTCATCAATGGAAAAATTCACCAGTAGAACATTTCAGTTCTAAACAGCTATATGACAAATGCAAGGGCATGCACAATCCTAATAGAAAAATCACTAAAGCTTAAGTCACACATCAAACACCATGAATTAATGGTGGGAGGCTTCAATATTTGATTCTGACCAATGGACAGGTCACTGAGACAGAAACTAAACAGAGAAATGATGAGAGTAACAGAAATTATGACTCAAATGAACCTAACAAATATCAACCAGCTTTATAGGAAAATTTTGAGGGAATTGTTTCACTACAAGACCTGTGTAAATTTCAAACAGTGTTTCTGTACAGTGTAATAATGAAAATTCTAGTTAGAAAAAAAAATCTGAAAACCTGTAAAAACATCTTTCAGAAGGAAGCAGTGAAAGAGGAAGCAATAGTGAAAACCACAATGGTTTAGAAAAATGCCCAGACCCAGTCAAAGAATGAGTTAAAGAAAGTGAAAAGACAACTGTGAAGTAAGAGGAGGGCATTCAGAAAGTAAAATGAAAAAAAATCGAGTGTTTGCCCTATTTAAGACACAACCACACAGGATGGTCTTCAGAGAAATTATAGGGGAATGTTCAGGACCAAACAGGATCAGCAGCATCTGCAAGATCCACAATGGCTAGGCATTTTGCTTTTCTTATGGCCCTCGTGGTGATGAGCTACTGGTCAACCTGCTCTGTAGGGTGTGATCTGCCTCAGACACAAAACTTCACAAACAAGAGAGCCTTGACACTCCTGGCACAAATGAGGAGGCTCTCTCCTGTCTCCTGCCTAAAGGACAGAAAGGACTTTGGATTCTCCTTGGAGAAGGTGGATGCCCAGCAGATGCAGAAGGTTCAAGCTATCCCTGTTCTCCATGAGCTGATACAGCAGGTCCTGAACATCTTCACAGCAAAGGACTCATCTGATGTTTGGGATGCAACCCTCCTAGACTCATTCTGCAATGACCTCCACCAGCAGCTAAGTGACCTGCAAGGCTGTCTGATGCAGCAGGTGGGGGTGCAGGAACCTCTGTTGACCAAGGAAGACTCCCTGTTGACTGTGAAGAAATACTTTCACAGGATCACTATGTACCTGAGAAAGAAGAAACACAGCCTCTGTGCCTGGGAGGTGGTCAGAGCAGAAGTCTGGAGAGCCCTGTCTTCCTCTGCCAAGTTACTGGCAAGACTGAGTGAGGAGAAGGAGTCCTGAGCCCAGTGGAGAGAACTCTCCTAGATTAGGACACCCCATCTCACTTTACAATGAGACTTATTTTAAAAGTCTCATTTATTTTGGTATGAATATAATTGACCAGTCTAGATGTTTCAGCAAAACTGAACAATTTTGCCTACATGTAAAAGCATTTGTTCCTGTATGCCTTTGGTTTTATTTATTATTTATTTATTTATTTATTTATTCATCTTATTAATTAAATTTGATGTATTCATGTACAATCTTACAGTCTTATTTTTAATGTATCACACCATCATAAGTAATTAAAACTATTTTTTTATTTAAAAAATTGCTTTGTAAAACACCCTGATAAGTTATTCTGTACCTCTTCAAAACTTTCCGGTGTTCATAACAGTTTTTCCACAGCATTAAAACTGTACAAATGAACTTTATCCAAAACTCAGACTGGATAATGATTATACACACCCCAATCCTTTCCCTCTGCTAGTCTCCTGTATAAAGTATTCCTCCATATGTAGAGCCCGCATGCTGTGCAGTAGAAAGCCAGAGAATCTTGCTCCTACCATGCTGTGTCTTATTCCTCTTTGCCCTAATATTTCCCAGAGTAATCTTCTTTCTGAGCTTCCTGACTGGTACCCATCATCTACTCTCATCTTCGATGAGTTTAACAGTTTTGGGTTCTAAGTATGAGTGAGAGCATGTACAGCAATATGAAAAAGATCATGAGAAATGGCTGACTTGTCTATATAGCACAGAAAAGCATGCTGAGAAACGGGGAATCAGCAAATTCATAATAGCCTCAGGAACCAGCCCTTGGGATAAATCCTTCCAGGGAAGCAAAATGACTCTAAAATTAAATCTTTGAAACACCGCTATTCCCTCTCAATTTTATGGATGTTTCCTTCTTTGTTTATTCTACTACTCCTCCCTTTCCACCTCTTTCTCCTCTCCTCTCCTCTCCTCTCCTCTCCTCTCCTCTCCTCTCCTCTCCTCTCCTCTCCTTTCCTTTCTTTCCTTCTGTCCTTCCTTCTTTCCTCCACTTTCTCCTTCCTTCTAGTTGTGCATGGAACTGCGCTATCTCCTAGAGCATGGGTAGCCTCTCTCCAGGGGACCCATCCCTGAGGATAACTGAATCTCTCTCTTTCACAGCATCCATCAGTTGCTGTAGCTCCTCAGCTACAGGTGGAATTGCCTCCATGTTTTTAAACTATTATTTTGTCTGGCTTGGTCTTGTTCATTCATTCATGGCTGCTTTCAGGTTATTTGTGCAACAACCCTGTTGTATCTTAAAAACACTGCATCCATCCACTGTTTCTGGCTCTTGTGATATTTCTACTCCCTCTTCTTCAATTATTCTTGAGGTTAGAAAATCAGCCTTTTATTTTCTGCTTAGTCAGAAGTTGTGGGTCTCTGTGGTTATTGGCATGGACTGCAAGAGCTTTCTGTGATAAGAGTTGGCTGGTGCAGGGACATTCTCTTAGACATATGCCTGTAATTTAACATGAGTCATTGTGACACTATGAACACAACACTGTTTTATTCATTGGTATCTTCTTGGTTCCATGTGTATTTTTAAAGTGGTACTTCTGGTAGAAATGTGATTGAAGTCTTGATTTAGATTGCATTGAACCTGAGGATCACCTGAAATTGTAATCATTTTCATAACACTCTTTTATTTAATGAATACATATCTTGTCCATTCCTTCTTAATAGCTAACATTGTTTCTACTACTTTGTTGTTTGGATAACACATCTATTCCTTTCTTTAGCTTTCACTTCCAATAATATCATATTTTTGGCACAGTGCCACAAACAAATATCAAGGTTTTCTTTCTAAGAAAGTAGAAAAGAGAAATAAAACAGAAGAGGAGACTACTACCATCAGACCAACCCATTAGGAAAGATGAAAGAGTAAATAGAAAAGTGCAGACAGTTGGGGCACTGGAGGTCCTTGCTGTCTGTCACTATTACCTGACCATCTCAGCAACATCAAAACATGTTGGACACTAGATATTAATTGCTAATGTTTGATAAGAATTGATACTTGACAAATACTGCATATAAGAATTGGTGTCCTAGACTGAAACTGAAAGTGGAATTACAGATAAAATTAACTTCATAATTACATTTATAAAGTATATCATGTATAATAGCAGTACATATTATATATATTTATGTACACATGTGCATATACACAGCCTTCTCTCTGATAGACTCTCAGGACCTGCCTGCTGGCCCAGACCCCATCTTCCTCCCAGCCCTTGTTTCCTTCTGCCTGGAACAGAAAGCCTCAGTGTGTGATGCTCCTTTGCTCTGCATTAAGAAGCTTTGCTCACTGTAGAAATGCTCTCCCTCACATCTTGATTTCTGTCTGATTTTTCCCTGGTATATCCACCAGTAGGATCCAAAAATGAAGTAGTTGAACATCTGTAAGAATTTTTCATATAAGGAAATTCCTTCCTATTTGCAAGTTAGGGAATATTCCTGTAATGAGTTCATGCTGACTGTGTCAATAAAAAGAGAGAAGGAAATAAGAAAAAAAGGAAAGAAAGAAAGAAAGAAAGAAAGAAAGAAAGAAAGAAAGAAAGAGAGAGAGAAAGAAAGAAGGGAGGGAGAAAGGGAGGGTGAGAAGGATGGAAGGAAATAGATTCTTCAATGCTAAGGAATATTTAGAAAGGAAGAAAGGTAGATACTGGCCATGGCCTGCAAAAACATAGACAAAGTCTAACTCTGTTAAGGTTTCTCATCATACTTCAGTTTCCTAGAAGAGTTTCCTCAGCACTTAAAACAGGTTTTACCCCAGAAAAACCTACTTCAGTTTGGAAGACTCCATTCCCCTCAGTGCACATCATATGGAGAGAAAATTCTTTCAGGTCCACACGGGTAGAAGTCCTCCAGAATATTCAGTGCCCTAAGTAGCTACTGACAATCAAGCTCACATCATTTTGATCAGTACTGAAACCATGTGGAATGCATTGAGAAACTGAGCAATCCAACCCTGAGCTAGGAATGCTGTAAAATAGCATCTGAACACACAGAAGAGATTGTCAACCTGTTCCTATACTGCTGATACCAGCAACAAGAGTTCTGTAAATGTCCTGATTTGTGACAGTCCCTTGACCCATGACTTCAACAGTTGTAATAACATCTTCTGGAAGGGAACATGCCACTTGATGTAACATGAATCCATGTTCCAGGCCATGGTCACTCTGAATTGCTGTACAATAACCTAGTGCTTATTCCAATTGGAGTGAGATCAGTGTTTTTCAGGGGCATAGCTCAAAGGCCCAGAAGCTCTTAACCAATTAGCCAGTTTGAGTTCTGGAGGACGTGTGAAGCGAGGAAGACAATGTGCATCAGTATGTAGAGTTGCCAAGGAAACCCTAGAGCTTCATCAGCTCCTTCTTAAAAGTAAGATTTCAAATGTGAATTACTCCAAATTTTGGGTCCTGCCTCTTGACATCATCATCAGGAGAATGTTGTCACTGTCTCTTTGAATGAGGAACATGCTCATGTGAGTGTTCCAGTATCTGAGTCCTCACTGAGAGCACAAGAATAAATAAAGGACTTTAGATATTATAGGGACAGACACTTGTGACCTCTGCATTTGAGGAATAGCCACGTGATACCAGCTGACCTGCAGATTTTGTAATTGAAGTAGACTCTGGATGGGGGAATTGTAATTATTGGATAAACTTGGCTTTCACTGTTACTGCCCAACAACTTTCAGATTTGACTCCCTGTATTTTTTCCTTTGTGGTTTTCTTAAACCTAATTTCCATTTTGTGGTTATATAACTAAAAACACTGAAACAATTTCAGATATCACTTTCCTCAGAAAAAAATATATACTGTCATATTTGATTCATATTGTATATTGAATAATATTTTTATTCAGCAAAATTTGGGATTTTGAGACAGGAACAGAAGGACTGAGACAGGAACACAGGGTGAAGACACAAAGTGCTGAGCTATCATTCCTACACACATGACCAGACTTTAGTCAATGCACATCCAATCTACACAGGAACATCTGGTCCATGTGAGAAGGACTCTAAGAGTCAGGGACCATCAACCAGATGTCCATGAATTATAGTTGTGTACAGTAACATCATGTAAGATGGAGACAGCTAGGTTTGTCAGCCTCAGATTTGAGAGTGTGAACATATCCATATCAAGTGTCTGCTATTCCTGAGTGGCAGTGACCAGTACCCATTGATGTAGAGCAGAACAAAGAAACATCTTAACTAAGGGAGGCAGTTGACTCCAATGATCTGGCCAACATCTTGCCATATCAATGAGCTTTATGGTCAGTGTGAAGCACTGTCAGGAAGGCATTATGTACAGGTCAGTATATGTAAATATACATAGAGGTATATATATGTGTGTGTGTGTGTGTGTGTGTGTGTGTATGTGTGTATATATATATGTGTGTATGTTTAATATATGTCTATGTATACACACATAAATATACATAAATACTGAAAGAGACAGAGAATTTTCTTGTTTGACAAATAGAACCTGAGTGTAGCCCTAGATGCTCACCATAGTCTCTCCATGCTGTGATTCTGTGTAAAGCTTACATATCAGTGCCTCAGAAGGTTAAGGAGCTTGAGATCAATGTAGATCCCTACCTGCATTGAGAAGGTAGAATTGCACCTATTATAATTTGATAGAAACTTTTTTAATAGATACAGGACCATACTACAATATCACATGTATAAGAATAAATGTTTCAATTTAAAAAGTGATTGTATCGTAAGATAATATTTTAACAATATCCATAACAGCTCTGGAGAACTATTTAATTATCACAGAAAGTCATGGAGCCTGGTCAGTGCCTTGTTGCCTAAGCAGTGTGGTCTTTGACACACATAGAAAGCGTACCTTTTCCATAGGTAAAGCACTGAGCAACTCTATATGTGTTTATGAGCACAGACAGACAAGCTATTATTTTACTAATGAGCATGTTTTAATATCAGATAACTATGTTTGTAAAAACAAAATTATATCTTTATACAATTTGCCTGTGAAACGGCATCCTTTGTCACACGGAAGATTTTTAGCTTACTGATGTCTCATTTAGAGGCTGCTTGTCTTAGTTTTCTGCTTTCAGCATCCTGTATAGAAAGTTCTTGCACTTGTCAATGAGCTGAACATTATTCTCCACTTTCTCTTCTGTCAGATTCAATGTACCATGTCATAGAATATTGTGTTATATTAGCTTGTAAAAATCCCTATTATATACACATACTTGTGTGCTTTCATTTGCATGTGCACACAGAAGGACCACTTGTCAATCAATGTCAGGTTTTTACCTCAATCACTCTCTACCTCATTTTCTGTGATAGGTTCTCTCACTTAAGGAAGGGCTCAGCATAGCAGCTTAACTGACTGGCCTTTGAGATTGTTTGCTATTCTTTGTTGTCTGCTTGACTACATGTAACAATACCTGAAACCCCAAAAGGAAGCACACACATGTAAGCTAGTTTTTCTTAATTTGGAGAGGGAAGATCCACATTAAGATGGGAAGACACAGCAGTATTCTTGATATTTGAGATGTGAAGACTCACCTCTACCTTGAGCCAGATCTTCTGCTGGAAGAAGAAGTATAACTATACTTCTATACTTATACTTCTATATAAGTATACAAATTCAGGAAGCTTTTCCTTCTTGTTTGTCTCTATGTTCTACACTTGCTAGCAAGTCCATTGCTTCACCGGTGTTAGACTCTACTTCGTTTGAATTCTCACATATACTCAATACCAGCTAAGAATCCACTCTCGTCCAAGCTGGGAAACCAATCAGCTGTTTCTGCATTTACTGAAAGCATGTTTCTGACTTGGAAAAGTCACCATTGGCTATTTTAATTATTAAGTAAGTCTCCAAAACTTTATAATATTTGTATTTGAAAAAATAATAGCCATAGTGATTTTCAGAGAAGAGAGATGAGAAACAATCACATTGATATTGAATTTGAATAAAAGGGACACTTTGCTCTTTGTTTAAGGAAATGAAATAAAGTCAGGGAAAGAGTATCTGTTCTTCAGTTTCTTGAGTTGGAGTAAAAAATATGACTTGCAAGATTTTCAACCATGCAAAATGACACAAAGAGAAAAGAAGGAAAATAAAGCTCTCCAAGCAGACACTATGGTGTGAATAGTGGGAATGTTGGATTATACATCAACTTGATTTCATTTCTCAGGATTTCTGAGATGAAAATCAAAGTGCTGAAATGCTTGAAAAAGATTTGAATGGTAAAAACAGAGACACAGGTAGCTACAAGATTGTGCACAAATATAACAAAATAGAATCAGAAAAACCATCCGTGCAATGAAAGAGCAAATCAGTGAAGAGGTGCTACAAATATAAAAAGAAATGCTAGTCTTGAAGAATTCAATATGTCAAAGAAAAATGCAGACAGAGGTTCACAACCTACATGAGGTGACTTTGTCACAACTGAGTGAGTGTGTGGATGTGTGATTGTTATGATTGTGTGTGTGTGTGTGTGTGTGTGTGTGTGAGAGAGAGAGAGAGAGAGAGAGAGAGAGAGAGAGAGAGAGAGAGAGAGAGAGAGAGAGAATGCACAGCCTGCAATTTTGTGAATGTTGTGATGAGGGCTCCTTTGTTGCATTGGTTCTCTACTGCAGCTGTGGGTTCCAGGAATCACACTCAGGTCATCAAGTTTAACAGTAAGCCTTTTTGCACCCTGCATCCTCTTGATGGCATTAAATCATCAGATAAAGAGCTAATGTTCAGTGATTATTAAATTAAGCTTTATAGAAATTATACTACATTTAAAGAAGGCAATTTCAGAAACTAAATTTTAGGACTTTAAATATTGGTAAAATTTAAAGCATAACTTTACTTTGATGTATTTAATTTACAAAAATTAACAACATACATTATATTATGAATTAAATATTTTTGTACATGATATAAATTAAACAAAAATTATTTGTAGAATGAATTTAAATAACTTCTATGGAATATTTCACAGAAAAATTTGTCTTACAATACATGTGTTAAGTTTCAAAGACGTTTTATCTGTGGTGTAACAGTTAATAGATGAAATGCCCAACAGTGGGGAGAAGGAACTCTTAGAGTCTATCTCCACTAGAAAGACAGAGCATCAAATGGAAGGATGGGGTTGCCATCCCACAGAGACATGAGGCCCCAGGGAGTGGGGAGGTCTGCTGGGGTATGGTGTGGTGTGGTGTGGGGACATCCTGTTAGAGACAGGGAGGAGGAATGGGGTGAGGAACTCTAGGAGGGTGGATCAGAAGGGTAATAACGAATGGACTGTAAAATAAGATTAAAGACAATTTATAAATAAATACATAAGTAAAATAAAATAAATAGAATAGAAAAAGAGAACCTGTAAAACATCCTTTAGGGGAGTGACAAAAAAAAAAAAAGAGGAAGCAATAATGAAAATCAAAATAGATCAGAAAAAAAGGCCCAGACCCAAGCTGAGAACAAGCCAAAGAAAGTGAAAAGACCATTGGGAAGTTAGAAAAGGGCATTCAGAAAATAAAAATTAGTTTCCACTATTTAAGGCACATCTAGACAAGACAATCTTCACAGAAGCTAGAGGAGAAGGCTCAAAAACAAACAACTGAGCAGACCAATATCATCTGCAAGACCCACAATGGACAGGCCTGTTGCTTTCTTAATGGTCTTGGTGGTGATGAGCTACTGGTCAACCTTCTGTCTAGGATGTGACCTGCCTCACACTCATAACCTCAGGAACAAGAGAGCCTTGACACTCCTGACACAAATGAGGAGACTCTCCCCTCTTTCCTGCCTGAAGGACAGAAAAGACTTTGGATTCCCCCAGGAGAAGGTGGATGCTCAGCAGATGCAGAAGGCTCAAGCCATCCATGTCCTAAGTGAGCTGACCCAGCAAGTCCTGAACATCTTCACATCAAAGGACTCATCTGCTGCTTGGAATGCAATCCTCCTAGAGTCATTCTGCAATGACCTCCACCAACAGGTCAATGACTTCAAAGCCTGTCTAATGCAGCAGGTAGGGGTGCAGGAACCTCTCCTGACCCAGGAAGACTCCCTGCTGGCTGTGAAGAAATACTTCCACAGGATCAATGTGTACCTGAGAGAGAAGAAACACAGCCCCTGTGCCTGGGAGGTGGTCAGAGCAGAAGTCTGGAGAGCCCTGTCTTCCTCAGCCAACTTGCTGGCAAGACTGAGTGAGAAGGAATGAGTCCTGAGACAAAGTGGGGAAGACTCTCCTGAGTGAGGACACTATCTCTCTTTCAACAAAACTGAGCAAAGTTTTCTGTATGTAAAAGCATGTTTATATATACTTGTTAATACAAGATATTTATTTTCAGCCTTGTAGTCATATTTTCTTTATTGTAGCAACCATCATATGTTTAAAACGATTGTGTATTCAAATAAATTTTCTTTATAAAACATTTTGCTTTTCAGCATATCTTCAAATTTTCAAATGGTTTAAAACATATACTCTACACCATTAATATGAACTGTGCTCCAAAATCATGCTCATACCCACATACACTGCACAGTGTTTAGACTAACCCCAAAGCTTTCCCTCTACTTCTCGCTGTGCAGGAGAAAGCTAGAAAATGTTGCTCATGTTACATTTGTGAGCCAAAGTGTGGAGAATCTCCTGGACAAGGACACTGTACCTCACTGCTCAGATTCTGCCATCTCAAAAATCTCTCTTATTTTGGAACAAATTCAAACATCCTGCCTAGGTGCTTCAGCAGTAATGAGTAATATTGTGTCTATCTGTAAAGGCATTTGTTGTCCATTCAGATTTACTTACTTATTTATTATTTCTTTCTTTATTAAGTGTACTCTTTGTGTACTTCACTTATTTTGCATGATAACATCATATTTTTGCATTTACTTTAATGTAGCAAATACATATGTAATGAGATAATTGTCTATTTTCTATAAATTATTCCTAAATGAATCTGGATCTGGTTTGAGTTTTTCCTTCTTTCCATCTTTTCAAATATTTCTAATGTTTAAACTGATAATCTACAGTATAACAATTATGTGCATGGCCAGGATGCAAATATTGTGGATGCATGTGACATTGCCTAGGGTTTACATTAGTAGACATACTCATCTCATACCTATCCTTCATTGATGGCCAAATCTATACTTTACATTTCTCCAGTATATTGTTTTACTGTATATACAACCAAGGATTGTGCCTTAGTACTCTTTGACCAGTTCTGCAGGAGTAACACCAATGCTGAGGTTTGAGGTAATTGTTTTAAGTTGAAGAACATTACAGAATCCAATACAAAGTGGTGGGCAGAAAGAAGGTGTCTTCATTTTTAGACTAGTGAAGCACAGCTATGTGGCCTGCAAGGGAGGAGAGGGAGGGACAGAGGGACCGGGGGAGGGGGGTGTGAGGGGGAGAGAGGGGGAGAGAGGGGGGGGAGAGAGAGAGAGAGAGACTGTCCCTTGAAGCAAAATATGGCACCATCAGAGTCCAGCTATCCTACTACTCTAACAAAACTAAAGCTTCTTATAAAGGTGATGGAAGCCTTTAAAGAAGAAATGCATAAATCCCTGAAAGAAATACAAGAACTTGGATAAAGGGGAAAAAAAAACCAATCTCAAGGGCAGGACTTAAGCCTTCTTGTTGGCCTGACCAAGCTGCCATCAACCCTACTATTTGTCCCAGTAAGGTGTACAGCAACTTCCTCCCGCCCATTAGATCTCCAGATACAACCTACTAAGTAGAGACAGTCCTTAAATATGACTCCATCTCTGGGATGCACCCGCCTTCTTGCCCGGCCTCCTTTCACCCTGGCCGGCTCACAGCAGGCACTTCTCTGTCCTTTGTCATCAACCAGGGACCTGGAGCATTGCTGAAACTTGTCACCACTAGGTGTCGCCCGACAATGGTCTCGATCAACCAAGCAAACCAATGCAGATTGTTTATGCTGCTACACTCACTCCCACTCTCCGGGGGTCCTCCCTAGCTCAAGGGGACACCCATGCAAGACGGAGCAGAGTACCCACCACTTCTCCTGAGTGGAACAAACTGTCCTCTTTGTCCCGCCCAAACATAGTGAACTCAGGTTGAACTCGGGCCGATACCCTCTGGCACCCAAAAAACCGAAAGTACATAGAGAGCTGAGAAAACAGGTGAAATCATTCTCTAAGTGAAAGTATGTTAGCGAGGCAAGGAACAAGCACAATTAGCAGCAGGCACAATTACGGGAAGGGAGCATCCAAATGTGGGGTAAGGGGAGGGTGGCAGTGACTTCACTTCCACACCATTTAGATCTCGTTTTTAAAACACCCCACAGCTTGAGATTTGTTGTTGTTTTCTGTTCCTTGCTGCCTCCACCCTCTGGCCGGCCTGCTGCCCTTTTCCCCCACCCCCCCCCTCACCCACCCACCCTCCCTCATTTCAAATTCTAAAGTTAATTCAAAAATTTGAAAAATGGTTTAAAACTTTTAAAAATTTTTTTTTTTTTTTTAAGAAATACAAGAAACTACACTCAAACAGGTTGAGTCCTTCAAAGAGAAAATAAGTAAATATAAAGAAATACAGGAAAATACAATTGAACAGGTGGAGGAGGATACGAATAAACTTGTCCAAGAGCTAAAAATGGAAATACAAGCAATAAAGGTAACACAAACCAAGGGAAGCCTGGAGATGGAAAACTAGAAAAGAGAAAGAAACTACAAACACAATCATGACCAGCAAACTACAAGAAATGGAAGAGAGAATTTGGGCTTAGAAGATATAATGGAAAAAAATAAAACACTGGTCAAAGAAAATGCAAAATCTAAAAAGTTTATAACACAAAGCATTCATGAAATTTATGACACCATGAAAAGAACAAATCTAAGAATGATAGGAATAGAAGAAGATTTCCAGGTCAAAGACCCAGGAAACATTTTCGACAAAATCATAAAAGAAAATTTCCCCAACCTAAAGAAAGCAATACCTATAAAAGTACAAAAAGCTCATAGAACACTAAATAGATCGGACCACAAAAACATCCTCCTGCCACATAATAATAAAAAGTTAATGTACAAAACATAGAAAGAATATTAAAAGCTGCAAGGGGGGAAAAGCCAAATGACATATAAAGGCAAACCTATCAGAATTACACCTGACTCCTCAACAGAGTCTCTAAAAGCTAGAAAGGCCTAGGCTATGTCTCGTAGACACTAAGAGACCATAGATGTCAGCCCAAATTACTACGCACAGCAAAATTTTCAATCACCATAGATGGAGAAAACAAGACGTTACATGACAAAATCGAATTTAAACAATATCTTTTGACTAATCCAGTCCTGCAGAAGGTACTAGAAGGAAACTCCAACCCAAAGAGGCTAACTACAAGGAAGAAATACAAGAAATAAATAATTTCACACCACTAAGATCAAAAGAAGAGACTCACATATATGCACACTACTACCACCAACATGAAATAACGGGAATTAACAGTTATTGGCCATTGATATCTCCCAGCATCAGTGACTTAGTTCCCCCAATAAAAAGACACAGGCAAACAGAAAGAAGTGTAAACAGAACCCATCATTCTGCTGTACATAAGAAACACATTTTATCAAAAAACGATAGACGTGGCCTCCGAGTAAAGGGCTGAAGAAAGGTTTTCAAGGAGATGGACCCGAGAAACAAATAGTAGCCATTCTAATATCTACTAAAGTAAAATTTCAACCACGAGTAATCAAAAGAGACTGGGAAGAACATTTCATACTCATTAAAGGAAAAATGCACCGAGGTGACTTCTAATTTGTGAACATCTATGTCTTGAATGTAAAGGCACCTGCATTCATAAAAGAAATTCATAAAAAAGTTTGAGGCCAGCCTTGTCTACATGGAGAATTCTAGGACAGCCAGGGGCCACATAGAGAGCCTTATTCTCAAAACAAACATATCCCTGTGTTTACAGTCCACACACATTAATACCATCACTCCAGAAACAGTATCTAGACTGAAAGATTTCCTTTTGGGAAAGCCATAAAACTGAAAACAGCCTGAAAGTCAAGAGCCCTAACTAAACCACTCCCAAAAGTGAGTTTTATTTGTTCATTAATTTAGTAGCTATTTATGTACTCATCTTAAATTTGTTTTTGGGCAACATCTTGCTGTGTAGCTAAGGTTGAGCCAAACCCCAATTCCCAGCACTCCTCCTGCCTCAGCACGCCACTTGATAGGATGACTGTTTTAAACCAGCACACTTGGCTGAGTTTTCTACACATGTGATGTACACGGTTCTGAGTGTGTGTCATATTGGCATTACTCTGCTCCTGACACTATACATGCACACAAAATCTAAAATCATCCTCTGAGTACTTTGTGACAAACATTGTCACAACTGTGCATTCTCTCCTGAAATACATATCTGAGTTTGCTGCTCTGTCATTCTTCAGCTGTGTTAGCTAGCTACCCCAAGAGGGCTGAGGCAGGAGGAAGGTTTGCATCTATTGTTGTTAGGCAGGAGTTCTAGAGATGCAGCCTATAGATTGTGTTGATTGACATTGGTTGTAGGTGCCACAATAGAGAGCAGAAGCTCACCGAGATGCTAAGCCTTTATTTCCGAAGGACCAGATGGGTACATTATCTCAGGGAAGACTGACCCCTAGCTAGTTCACTCAAGTTATTTTATTCAAACAAGGTTAATTGGAGATGGGAAAGGTTCCAGCTACCAAAGTTACCTTGCCCTTGCTGCTCATGAGAGGAGACAACCCACACAAATCTCAGTCCCTTTTGACCACTACTAGCCATAATCAAAAACAAGAGCTCCAGGCTTGCCAGAAGTGTCTTAGGACCAAGATTAGTGCAGCTGCTGCAAGCTCTCACATAGCACCAAGTGCACACCTTCCAGAGAGACATTTCTTCAAGAGTCAAACCATCTCATAACATTTTCTCAGCCTCTACTGACTGATCCAAACATAGAAAAGCGTTATGTGTCCTTTAAAACAGTTTTAAATTTATGTCATGGATGGACTCTCAGTCTTAGAAGAGACCAGCCAACACACTATTTAGTGGGTGTCAATAATGGGAGCTGAACCAGGCATGGTCGAACACACCTTTAATCTTAGCATCTTGGAGACAGGCAGGTTGATCTTTTTGTGAGTTTGTGGCAAGTCTGGTCTACATAAAAAGGTTCAAAAAAGCTAGAGCTACATGGCTAGACCATGTTTCAAAAACACAGTGGGATTTGAGAGAGAATATTGCCTCACACTTTTCACAACAGGAGGCAGAAATAGTGTTGGTACTTCTGGGCAAACAAATTCTTAGTCAAGTATGTCTGTGTGATCCTTTCATTTCAGTGCTCCAGGAACAGAGCTAGGGTACTTTCTGTGTTCAGGGCCAACCTGTTCTATATAGGGACTCCCAAGCTAGTCATGTCTACACAGTGAGACCACATCTTCATAAATATTTGTGAGATGAAAGGTAACTCAGATGTTTAGAGCATTGACAGCTCTTTCAGAGGACTCAACTAAAATTCCCAGCACCCATTTCAGTTGCTCAAAACCACCTGAAACTCCAGATCCAGCGGGCTGCAGCTACTCTGGCATCTAAGTAGGTTCATCCATTTGAATATTTCTCATCAAATACACACACATACACATAATTAAAAATAAGAGCCAGGCAGTGGTGGTGCACACCTTTAATCCCAGCACTTGGGAGGCAGAGGCAGGCAGATTTCTGAGTTCGAGGCCAGCCTGGTCTACAGAGTGAGTTCCAGGACAGCCAGGGCTACACAGAGAAACCCTGTCTCAAAAAAAAAATAACTATAAAGTGATAAATTAGGAATTTACCATATCAATTTAATAAATAAATAAACATATATATGTATATATATACACACACACAGATGCATGCACTGACATTAAAATGAAGATAATTTCTAAGCAGTATTTTATTTATGTGCAGCAGTCTGGGGCAATCTTTTGATTAAATGTTCACAAATGCTTTTCATTTAGAAAATTTTTTATTT
>JADRCD010223902.1:0-15714 GCA_019843815.1 Montemys delectorum | reverse complement strand
GAAAATGTACATGTAAATAAAGAAAATATCTAATTAAAAAAAATTAAAAGAAAAAAAAAGAAATAATGTTGTCATCAGAGGAAAAAAAAAACTTTCCTTCTTTTTTAATATAAATGCCTTGAGGGTTTTGTCACTTTAACAAAATGCTGACTGATATATGTACAAAAGTTTTCATCTATTGCTGACCTTAAACCTCCCAATATTTCAGTCTATTGATTGCTACTAGCATCTTCTCATTTTAAAGTGAACAAATTGGGCACAGAGAAGTTAAGTAGCTTACCTAAGGACATACTGATTAGAAGCAGTTAGATCTCAGCAGCCTGTGACCAGAGCCACTGCTTTAACCCATTTACTGAATTCTTCCCTCCTCTCCACTCAATATGCAGAAAACTTAAGCTAACATATGCTTCTCAGAGCTGATTGGAGATGCGAGCCAGAAATCTCATCACTCTTTCTATTTTACTGTTTCAATTTTACTGCTACTTCTTGTGGGAAAGACCATGCCTCCACCCAGAGAGATGAGAAAGAGAGAGAGAGAGAGAGAGAGAGAGAGAGAGAGAGAGAGAGAGAGAGAGAGAGAGAGAGAGAGAGAGAACTATATAAAGGAGGGAGTAAAGGTCCAAACCCAAAGGACGGGAATAGAGCCTTTGTGTAGTGAACCAACCATTTCTAGAATGAGGCCATGTAACTGCATTTCAGTCCCGAAGGATTTATTCATCCATAAATTAAAAAGGGAAGGAGGCAATGCAAGCAAGGTAAGAAGGAAGGAAAGGATGGGAAGGAGAGGAGGGAAAAGAAGAAAAGGCAGAAAGGGGAACTCCAGATACCATGATAATGGAACAGCTAAAGGGTCAAGGCTGACGCGAGACAGGAATGTAGAAAAAGGAAGAGCTAAAGATAAAAAAGCCAATTATAAAGCCTAAAAAGGACTTCAGAGATGAAGTACAAGTCAGAGATACCTGCCACTGAATAAATGCAGCCACGAATACGCTTGCACTCAGCTACTTTCATGGGAAGACTGAAAGCACTCAGCAAAGGCTGTGAAAAGAAAATGTGTTTTGCATTTGGGGAAATCTTACAGGACGAAGTACAGGACTGGTTATTTAATAATCTGTGACCCAATTATATCTGAATCTCCTTCAGCTTCTGTGTAGTGTAGTACCGTGGCAAATAAGATAGAAGGAGGTGGAATGTGTTAACATTTAAAGAATATCTTCAGCAATGAATATTATTGACTTTTTAGGAAAGAAGAACTCAATCTTTTAAAGAAACAGGAAGAGGTTAATGACATAAAAGCCATAATTACCCTATTCAGTTAGAACATATTGTGACATGGATTGAATTGTCACACTGTACCCACCAGGGTTTACAAATATTAAGTGTCGGGTAACAAATAATGGAAGGGTGGGTACAGGGCTTCCTCTGGTAGATTGCCTGCCTAGAATGCACAAAGCCATGAGTTCAGTCCCCACTACCACATAAAGCAGCATCGTGGCCATACACATTCAGCAGGTAGAGTCAAGGGCATGAAAAGTCACCCTACCTACACAGTGAATTTGAGATTTTCCTGAGCTACCAAGACCATGTGAATATAATACTCACAGGAGGAAATATGGAAACAAAGTGTAGAGCAGAGTCTGAAGGAAAGGTCATCCAGAGCCTGCCCTACCTGGAGACCCACCCCATATACAGCCACCAAACCCGGATGCTATCGTGAATGCCGAGAAGTGCTTGCTGATGGAAGCCTGATATGGCTATCTCCTGAGAGGCTCTGCCAGAGCCTGACAAATACAGAGGTGGATGCTCCTAGCCAATCACTGGACTGAGCACAGGGGTCCCCGATGGAGGAGTTGGAGAAGGGTTTGAAAGAGCTGAAGGGGTTTGCAGCCTTATGGAGGGAGCAACAGTGTCAACAGGGTAGACCCCCGGAGCTCCCGGGACTGGACCACCAAAGAATACACATTCAAGGACTCATGGCTCTGGCCGCATATGTAGCAGATGATGGCCTTGTTAGACATCAGTGGGTGGAAAGGCTCTTGGGCCTGAGGGTGTTCGATGCCCCAGTGTAGGGGAATGCCATGGAGGGAAGATAGGAGGGGATGGGTAGGTGGGAGAGCACCCTCATAGAGGCAAGGGGAGGGGGAATGGGATAAAGGGTTTCTGAAGGGGAGACCTGGAAAGGGAAAAACATTTGAAACATAAATAAAGAAAATATCTAATAAAAAAAACTAAATAAATTAAGAATGAATAAGGACATTTTTAAAAAGAATCTAAAAAGTCAGACAAACATTTTAAAAGTATGAGGCAAAGTACAAAAGTTCAAGGAAACACTAACCCAGCAATTGCAATGTATAAATGCCCACTTTTTTAAAAAGTCACCCTAGTGAAACAGTATTGATCAGATGGGACCACCTGAGCCACATGCACAGGCGAATAACATCACCGCAGCTGTGGGGACATTCACAAGACCTGCACAAGATCAAGCCAGCCAAACTGGAGGAGAGGCTCCTGAAACCCCGCCCCGAGCTGAGGGGCTCTTGTCAATCACTGGTAGCAGGAGGAAGTGGGTTGTTTTCCTCGGGACTACGGCTGCTAAGTAGCTAGCCAGGCTCCAGTAGAGGACTCTCCGCTGTGTGCGTGCAGGCAGCCCTAGGAGAACCAAGTGCCTTTAGAAAAGGACCAAACACATTTGGGAAGGAAAAGTACTCAGGAAGAGACCTAGGAGAGGACAAGGTAGAGGACTGAATTCAGCCAAAACACTTCATTTGCATATATGAAATTCGCAAACAATACTGATTTGAGGCCAGTCACACCTCGCAGGTGAATCTTCCCCACGAAAGGGTCTTTTTCAGTGAGTAGGAATACAAGAAGTTTTTATTATATGAACGTCACGTCTAAATTTATCATGTATTTCATAGCATTCCTCAGGACACTGATTCAAAAAATACCTTATGTTTAAAAAATTCAGAAAGTTATAATCAAGAAAGTAGTAGAAAAAACATAACAATACCAAATTATGCATGAAACATATTAGTAAATCTGTTGCTTTAATGAAAAAAAACTTTAAAAATCATATTAACATGAATGTTGTTATTTAAGACTACTAGGTTCTTAATACATATATATAATTGACATTTAATATACATATATATGCATATGTAGTATATAATACAAATTACCATAAATTATCAATTTGCTTAATAAAATTAACTTTGAATTGTTTTAGACATTAAAAATTATCATGACTGGGGGAGGGGCTGGTGAGGTGCCAGCTCCAGCTGAGGCTCTCTTGGCATTTATGGCTACTGGGGGAGAGACAGGCACTTTTCTTTGGGAGCCAGTGGGCACATTATCAACACTAATTGAACTCAAAGCACCCAATTAATTAATTTTTTTAAAAGATGACATGAAGTTGGCAATGAGTTGTGTTGGGGAGTTCCTGGGGTGAATTGGAAGGGAGGCATGAAGAAGTTGGTATGATCAAGATACACTCCAGACATGTATGACATTTTCAAAGAATAAATTTTAAAATGTTATTAAAAAAACACTGAATATAAAAAAATATCAATTCCAAATGTTCTTTACTATTAATTAACAAGTGGAGTAGGCTTCTGGGCATTTCCTTCCGGAAGTGTTGCTGTTCCAGGATGAAGGGCTCAGTGTGTATAGAATCAATCTCAGTAACGAACTGCTCACCAAATAATTACTGAGTCATCTCCATGCACCGGCATACTACTGGGCACTGCGAATCCAGTGAGCAAGCCATTTAAATCCTACACAAGTATCCCTCACAGGATGTAGGAGAAGCCTCAGGGAGTCATCAATTCTTGGTTTCTAGTGCAAATTTGTTTTCCAGAAACCCCCCTTGCACCTAACACTGGGTGGTTTTTCCCTCATAGAAGCATTCACCCATGGTCCTCTCATTTACCCATGTGACTGTCTAAAGGTGCTGGGAAATGTCAATCTATTAGCACAAAGGGCTGCTTGTCTCTCAGATGTTTTAAAACAGGGTTTTAAAAAAAGTTTTGTGGGCAGAAACCTAGAGTAGACACAGGTCAGTTTTTCGTGCCAGAACTGATAGCTGGCTGGCTTCGAGCTATGTAATTCTCCTCCTCATAGTATTTTTAATAATTATTTGGGAACTTCATACAATGCTGTCAATCACACTCACTTCCTATTCCTCCCAGATCCACCTCCTACCCTTGCACACACATACACACACACACACACACACACACACACACACACACAAAAATAAATCAAGTCCAATTGTGTTTCACATATACTCTTTGGAACATGGGCAAACTCCCAATGGCCAGTCCTTTAAAGAAAACTGAGTGCTTCCCCACCCTCACCAGAAACCATCAAGTGTGAAGATCCATACTCCTCGTCTTTATCACTTTTAAGGACTCTCTTCAATAGCTTCCTGTCTAGACTGTTTAGGGAGGAGGGGGGAATGTCATAGAGCCTTTAATATCTCTTATTCTCAGTTCTGAGTGAGCAATTATCCGTACCCCAGCAGAAGCAGCTTCCTTGCCCATAGTAGCTGGCCACTGGATGAACCATGCACTTCCTCTTAGTTTCTGGCAGCAGCATGGACTACGGAGTTCCACATGGCCTCCGGTGGGAGTACTGACCACAGATATCTACACAACCTCCTCCGGCAGACCCAATCATAGAGTCAAGGGTCTCCAGAAATCATGGACACCAGCAGGACCTCTGTAGGCAGCACAGACCACAGAGATCTTTCCAGGAGTTTAATCCAGAAAATGAACTGTTCTTCATCCAGACTATCTTGTTGCTGCTCAGAGGCAGGACATTTAGGCAGCTGAGTGGCGTGTTGGAGGCAGAAGACGCACCAGCTCCAGGCTGCTGCACACCACCTTGCCCTTGCTGCCAGACATCTTGCGAGTATCCCAGACAGGACAATCATGTTTGCAACCTGCAAGCAGCACAGTAACCCTGTGGTCTTCTCTCCACAGGAGGGTGAGGAGAACAAGTGTAAGCACTACTGAAGCCAGGCCTTCTGGCTAGATGGCAGCACTGGCCTAGCTGGTGGTCACAGGACAAGGTGGGCCTTGTGGTGGCCACGCCTCCCAGTGATCAGAGGACTGGCCCGACTCAGCACACGCTCCTTTGTCTGAAGCTACCGTAACATCTATACCCATCACCTATACACCACTCCACTCCACCATCTTTTTTCTTTTTCCAATTCCATGAAACCACTTTTTAAAATCATCTTCCCTAAGGCCTGCTTTTTTTTTTCAGTTATTTCAGATACTGCACAGTCTTCAAGTTCCTCCTCCAGCTGTCACATCTTCCCCTTGAAGCCTCCATGGGTCTCTCAGGCACCTCCAAGTGACCTGAGGGCTACAAGGTGCCTGCCAGCAGCCACGAGTCCATCTTGAATAGAGTCTGTAGTTCTTTATATCCCCAGTGAAATGGGTAACATCTTTTTTCCTCGTGTCATAGACAAAGAAAAAGTCGAGGGAGTTTTACTGAACTGCAGCTAACAAGCCAGGATTGTGCTCTTCGAGCTTCGTACTTCATTCTGCTTGCTTTACCTTATCTAGTGTCTATTTTCGGAAGGAAGGAAGGAAGGAAGGAAGGAAGGAAGGAAGGAAGGAAGGAAGGAAGGAAGGAAAGAAGGAAGGAAGAGAAATAGAAATGTCTCAGTTTTGCCTGAAGTTAGCTTTTAAAAAAATCCAGAGGTAATGAGGCTACGGAATTTCAGGCATGGCTGAATCCAGAGGCTCACCTTAACTGCCAGAACTTATTGCTTGTCTCTGTGAAGACATTTACTAGTAGCTTCTCCTCTCATTATCATGCACAAGACTTTTACTTACTATGTCAAAGCTCATGAGATTTTTTTTTTTACATCAATAAATGAATTTGAGTCGTGTCATTTCTCAATATCCAGAAAGTATCGTCAGTTTCACTGATGCCAAAAGGAAGAAAAATGGAGGAAAAGGAGTACAAAAAAAAAAAAAAAAAAAAAAAACCAGATTGCTCCCATCAAAAGACTGGAAATTAAATATTTGGCAAACAACAAAGAAAACAAACAAACAAACAAAGGAAGAAGAAAAGGAAGGAAGAAGAAAAGGAAGGAAGAAAGGAAGGGGAAGAGAAAGGACGGAAAGGGAAGGAAAGAAAAGGAAAGGAAAGGAAAGGAAAGGAAGAAAGAAAGAAAAAGAAATCTTTATATCATTTTTATTTTTTTAAATTTATTTAATGTATTTGAGTAAATTTTCACTGTCTTCAGACACACCAGAATAGGGCAAATAGAAAATATTCAACAGTTACTGACTCATTAATATTTTTTAAGATGTATTTATTTTATATGTTTGAGTACACTGTTGCTGTCTTCAGACACACTAGAAGAGAGCATCGGATCCCATTACAGATAGTTGTGACCCACCATGTGGTTGCTGGGAATTGAACTCAAGACCTTTGGAAGAGCAACCAGTGCTCTTAACCTCTGAGCCATCTTCCCAGTCCCTTTACATCAGTGTTCTATTGTCTATTTATGTGGACATTTCATTTACTTTCTACTTACCTGTCTATTTTGGTTCCACCATTGCTTTGATGGAAAATATTCACTAAAGAGATGACCACACAACTCTACACACAAATGAACAGGTACTTTCCAGTAGTACCTCTCTGAATCACAGGGAGAGGACAGCTGAGGAAAAATTTGCACATCTTCCAGGCTTTGCAAACAATAAGTAACCAGGAAATTCATCTAAGGCTCATCCAGAATTCTCAGCCCTGCAGAATGGCATGTGCTGGGTCAAGAGTGGGAAACAGCAGAAACAAATAACCTTCCACTCAAGAGTCTTCTATGTGCCTTCCAGCTTCTCAGAGAAGAAATAACTTTTTATTACTTTTAGAAGACAGTGATTGCATCCTATCCCGACTGCCCTCTGGGAGCACCCCAGCACTCAGATGTTGAGAGCTGGGGAGCCATCCACATAGCTCCCTCTGCTCTCACCACACACCACACTGCTGTGCAGCCCCCAAGAGAAGAGACCTATTCAATCAGAAAGCCAGGTCAGGACTTTCCATCTTGTGCTATTTCAGTAGCCTGCTCTCAGAGTCCACTCGGGGGGGGGGGGGGGACTTAGAATTGCTCATTATGCTCATTCCCGTTTAACTACTGTCACCTTCACTCTTGAGTTAGTTTTGATATTTGAAGTTCAGCCATTAGAAACCATGTTATAGGACATGAGACAAGTCCAGGTGGCATATTGAGCTAGAGCTGCCAGTTCTGGACAGCAATCCTTCTCTGAGTGTCATTCCTTGACTTTATGTTAGTTTGAGGCTACCAATTTAACCCTTTAGAGCATGGATTTGGAAGGATTTTAGACATCAGACAGCAATCAGGTAGACATCAAACTACCCACTTAATTCTTCCCTATCTTCTGTGCACTGGGAGCAATTCTCCTGCCCCAGCTCCTTATTCATGAAAATGTATATTTCCTTGAGTTCTTCTGAATCTGTTCCTTGGTCAGGAGCACCTCCCAGTACTGAGCTGATTACTGTCTGTAGTGGTGTTGGAACAAATAGATAGCCACAGAAGAGAGCCTCTTGGCGGTGGCCCTACATCACTAGTCTCTAGTCAAAGCTTGCAAACAAGTACATTTCAACAGACATTGACACAACAGCCAAGTAGCTGGTTCTGGAACTAGTTTACCATAACTGGGATGGCTGGTTCTGGGGGTGTGGTTGAGACTGGGAACCCTCATTATCAGTTACAAGAGCCCTTCTCTGAAGCAACAGCTCTTCTTCTATATGATTCTAGGCTTTGCCCTCTCCAAGACCATAGAGTTCTTTTTCCCAATGGTGGTCTTTTTTATCCTTTTGCTTGTTAAGCCCCCATCTCTACCTCCCATAGTTCTATCACCCACATATCATTTGCCCTTTATGTTCTTTTTTCTGTACCTAGAAGTCTGGGGAAAGTGTTGGCTCAGGGTTTAACAGAGGAAAGACCAAAGCAAGGTGTCAAGACCCAGAGGTTCTCAGACAGAATCTATTTGCCTGTCATTTTCCAATCTGTAGAACTACATTCCTTGGTTCCTGGATTCCTTCCTCATTGTCAAAGTAAGAAGAATTACATCTTCAAATCCCAGCTACCTGTAGAGGGTGGTTCTGATGTTTTGATTGGGAATCTGCGTGTGACCACTGAAGGTCCTGTTCCCCAGTTGGTTCTTGATTGATCAATAAAGATACCAGTGGCCGATGGCTGAGCAGAAGAGACAGGACTTGCAGGTTCCCACAGGTAGGCTAGGAAACACAAGAGGAGGAATGGAAATTCACCATGCTTCAAAGGGAGAGAGAGTCACCAGCCATGTGAGATCTCAGGTAGAGTGGCCATTGGCCACTTCCTCAATTGGGCCTGAGGTAGCAGGTGAGAGATTTGAAGCAAAACTTAGCTAGGACAGATTCAGAAGGGTCAAATAAGGAGAAGTTAATTGGGCAACTAAATTGAGGGAAAATTCAGAGGTGTTGAGCAAGGAATAAAGAGAAGGGTGTGATAACCAAGGGAGGCTCAGAAGAGCCCAGCCATGGAACTATAAGGCAGTTTAAAAAATGAGCTAGTGTGTGTGTGTGTGTGTGTGTGTGTGTGTGTGTGTGTGTGTGTGTGCCAGTGTTTGACATCAGGTATTTTCTTCAATAATTCTCCACTTTATTTTTTGAAGCAAGGTCTCACTCAACCTGAAGCTTACCAATTTGGCTAGACTGACTAGCAAGTGAATCCCACCAACCTGGCTTTCTACATGAGTGCTGGGATTCAAAATCAAGTTCTCATGCTTTTGTGCAAAGCACTTTACCAACTGAGCTACCTCTGCAGCTCCATAAATGCCTATGTTCTGAGGTGGTTTTTATTATGTTTTTTGCATTATTACAGCAATAACTGATTAATGTGGTTCCCATTTTCTGAGCCCCCTTGATTTTCTGAGCCCCCTGATAATCTCCCAAAAAATTTCTATTGTGCTTACATGTACTAGAATGAGTTTCTATTATTTATAAGCCAAATAACCTCTCTGCTGAATACTAACCTTAACTCATCTGCCAAACTCAAGCAATTGAGTATCAAATGATAATGAGGATATAAATGCAAACAGGATGTTTTTCTCAGTAATTGTACCATCATGACCTGTTTGGAGAAAATCTACAAAATAGTGAGGTCAATAGACGGAAATTTCAGATGTGCTTTAGTTGGATAGGACTTCTTGTCTAATCTAAGGAAACTAAATCACAACCCTAAACTTTAGGTAGAGGAGACAAGTAATTAAGACATATTTTAAGCAAAAAGCAGTTGCTGAAATGATTACAATAGTGCATCCTGTCCCAGAGAGGCAGTGACAGAAATTCTGACAAGACAATTGAATCAAATTGGTATTTTTCTTAACTCTATTTTAACTCACAGTCATTCCTATCCAGAAGAGATTCCATAGGTCATAGACGTGGTAATGAATTAATGTCATAAAGAAGGTGTAGAGACAGCAGGAAATTGCAGGCTATTAGTTAAGGCCCATGATTCTTTGCCCTCATTTTACATCTTTAAACAAAGTAAAGGAGGACAGTAGATGGAGAGTAACTTAAAATGTGCTGCTTTGTAAAGGCCAGCCAGCAGAGCCTCAGGACATTTATCTGAAGTTGGGACATTAGTGCCAGGGTGAATAAAGGGAATGTAATGGGTTTACATTTTTACAAAGAGGCCTGACAGATCTATATCAAAGGAAGAATGTCTGAGGCACAGAGCGATGGGATAATAGGAAGTAGAATTAAAACTTGGCTTATAGGGAGAGAAAAAGCAATGATAACTTGGAATATTTCCAGGGTGGTGTGGGAGAAACATGTGGGCCAAACGGTGTGCTGGAGCCAGGAAACTTCTTCTATTGGGTGGGTATCAGCTAAAGAGAGTCCTGCAACAGGATACCTGCATCTGTCTCCTTGAAAATAAGCAAAGACTACACTGAGACATCTCACTAGGCCAGTGGTTCTCAGCCTTCCTAATGCTGTGACCCTTTAATACAGTTCCTCATATTGTGGTGACCCCCAACTATAAAATTATTTTTGTTACTACTTCATAACTATAGTTTCTCTACTGTTATGAATCACAATGTAGGTATCTATGTTTTCTGATGGTCTTAGGTGACCCCTATGAGTCATTTCACCTCAAAAGGGTCGCAATCCACAGGTTGAGAACCACTGTAGTAGAAGAATCACAGCTTAAGCAATTATTTACATTTGAAACCTGGAAGGTCTTCCAGATATTGCTGGTAAATGAACTAACCTGGTGGAGATGACTCCCTTCTTCTAAAACAACACAGACATTTTCAAGAAAATATAACCAATAAAAGCAACATATAACTGAGTTTAAAAAATCTAGAAATACATATGGAAATATCCAGGTGCTAGAGGCAAAAGTGAGGGAGCTCTGTGGTCATTCAGCAATGTGGACATCTGGGCATTGGCCTGGGGACAGGGCTACGATGCATTGAGGGCCCCCTAGAGGTGAAAAACTAGAACAGAATCTCCCATAAAGACACGAGCCTCAAAACTGTATCAATAGAAAATGACTACTAAAAACTAATCTCCAACTGTAACCTGGTACCCATTACCAATCCCTCCTTTTTCTCTTTTTTTCTCAGCCTCTAGTAAATACTATTTTGTATATGAGTGACATCATGTAAAATCTGTTTTTCTTTGCCTTGTTTATTTTGTTTAACATAATGAATAATTTAGCAATTCTATTGCACAGCTAAACAAATACAGTTAGCAACCATGGATTGTGTATTTCAGACATCTAACTACACCATAACTTTGAAAATTCTTATCACAAATGATTGGTGTTTAAGATGGTGGATACTTAATTACTCTGATTTAATCATTACATGATGTATACTGAATTGCGATGTCATGGGGTACCCCCTAACTATACACAGTTATATGTCAATAAAAGAAAAAAATGTATCTGCTAAATGTCTACTACTTAGTCAGCTGGTCAGATGAGCTAGACCTCTTCTTTACCTCTGCAAATCCTCTGTACAATTTGAACAATTCTCCTTTGAAGGGAGAATCATTTTCTTGTGTACATACATACTACCACTTCTACCAATTGCTATGCAGACCAAAAGTCAATACTGCTTGTTCCTAAACATGCCCTTGCCCGGGTACTTATAATTGTAACTCTGGGATTTAATTAGATATTAAAGTGCTAATATAACATGAGCGTGTAAAGAGAAGGACTTATTGTTTCTATAGAAACAGAGTAAAGGTTTTTTGTTTTTTTTTTCAGAAAGGCTCGATAAAGGTGAGCAGCTAAAAATATTGCTATCAAATTAGCTGTGAGTTGCAAACCACATAGGGCTTGGGGACGCTAAAAACAGGATTCTGCCATCAGATTGTTTAACAAATAGCTACACATTTTCTCTTTGTTCAAGTTTCTTTAAAGAAGTTTCAACTCAAAGATATAATCTGTATGCCCCTTAAACACACACACATACATGCACACACACACACACACACACACACACACACACTGAGTCCGAAACAAGTGCTATTCAAAGGTACTTGGATGAGAAGGCATCCACCTAACCTATTCAGGGCCACACCCCTGAAGAAAACTGAGTCTGCTCCTGCCAGCCTAGCTCTTCATCTGGGAGGGGAGGGGTTGCTATGCACATCTTCCTCATTGATACTAGAAGGGGGACTGCCTTGGCTGTGTATAGGTCGTGAGCAACCAACCACAGGCGCTGTGAGCTCTCGAGTGTAACAGCCCCGTGGATGTCTAGGAGATAGTTTCAAAGCAGTTTTTCAGGTGTTTGCCTGTTCAGCTCCTCAAGTCTGTACATAATGGAAGCCATTTTTCAAAAAGTAAATTTTAAAAATACTTGTGGTTGGAGGGTCCTACGGTCGAAGTGGGAAGAGTGAGTTACACCAAATGACTCCAGAAATATAGAAGCTACTCTAGTATTTTTAGCCAATTTTAAAAACCCATGAAATAAGGGGAGTAGACATGACCGTTCCTAAGCACGTTTCCATTTGTTATTTTCCAGGGCTAGCCTCCTCCTGCAAGAACAGAAAACTGTAAGAATCAGGGTTAAACTTGATAAGGAATCTAGTTTCCAGAGAAACAACTTCCCTGTGGCTGCTAGTAGAAAAATAATGAAGAAAGCAGAGCATTCACCTGGGAATAAAAGATATTCAAGTAAATTAAAGAACTAGCTTAAACCTACTAATCCAGGACACACAGAGTTAAGATTTAAAACTTAGCCTGGTCTCCAGCATTAACTAAAGTGTTTTGTCTTTTCTCCGCTACTACAGTGCCAATTAAGAATAGAGTGTCAGCTGAGAGAGCTACATAATGGAAAATGCTGACAGATTCTTAATGCTAAGAACTAAAAGAGCACTGCTTTAATAAGGTGCCCAGAAGCAGAGGGATTTTTTTTTAAGGGATGAGGAGAAAGAAAAATTTGGAAACAGAGATGGAAGAGCTGGAGGCAGGAGCAGGAAACCTCATGTTAAAGTCCTGGACCCGAAAGAAGGCAGAGTCAAACATCCTGGACACAAGGCCTTTTCTTTTCCCTCTCCATCCTCATCTGGCTCTTGGTAAGTCCTTTCCTGGGCAAACTGCAGCCTACTCTCAACACTGACCAAGACTGGGAGTCTACCATTGGCCTCTGGCTGAGGACATGGCCTTACTTCACATGAAGGAAATACGATTGGAAAAGGCACGTTAGGAATAGAGCCACCTTTGATGGAGTGCCTTTAACACTTCTTCAGTATAAGTAAGGCCTGGAAAGGTGAGGGAGGAGGCTCAGCTGAGACATCAAAGTCAAGTGCACCGTTCAAGGCTTACATAATGCCGGTCACCTTGAGGTATCTGTACAAAGGCTCCTTATTCATCCTCCTTTGGAGATTTGTCTTTTATTTTTTACTACAGAAATTTTTAAACAAATGAAAGATAAAGAGACTACGAAAGAAGCATCCTTGCAGCCATCACCCTGTCAGATAATTATCAACAACAGGCAAGTATCTTGTCTGAGTCACAAACTTCTCCCTTTTCTTCCATTCGATCCTTTTCAAAGCACACCTACACAGAAAAATCACTCCAGCCAAACATTGGTAATTATCTCTAAAAGATACTTCTGTTTCTTAATATTACTTCAAAATTAAGAAATATCTCAAAAATATTAGCATACCTCAAAAATAATGATCCCTTAACTATAAAATTACTCAGTTCAGGTACATATACCGTTGGACCACTCCTTAGGATACTGATGGCCAAACAGTAGCTAGGGAACCAACACACCTTCCTCCAGGAGGCTCCTCCTATCCTTACCTTTGTCCTGAACTGCCTTGTCTCCTTTAAGGCCATTGCAAATGATGTTTAGGTACTACAACAAAGTTTGGCCTGCCAAAATTTTAGTTTTAAAAAAAAAAATGGAGAGGGTAATAGAGCATGTGCAGCATGAGAACAAAGGTCGAGGAAGAGACAGGACCAGAAAGATGAAGACAGGGGGATGGGAGGGTGAGGTGAGGCATGGGACAAATAAGAAAAGGGATGTCTAAAAGTTCCATGATGAAATCCATTATCTCATGGGCATACAAAAAAAAAGCAATTTAAAAATACACAGAAACCAGTCTCTCTGGGCTGGTGTCCTGAGTGGGCCTAGGGCACAAGCTCTGCAGTCAGTCCCACAACACCCAGAGGAAGCTCCACTCCAAGGTGCTCTGACATTCTCAGGATCAGAGGTAAGAAGGATACAACATTTGTCCCAACACTCGGAGTAACTGGGACCAGTGGGACTAGGCACACAGGAACTCCACCAGCAGAGTGGCTTGGGTTCCATCTGGTCTCTCTGGGCTGGTGTCCTGAGCAGACCTTGGGCCCAGGCTCAACAGTCAGTCCCACAACACTCAGAGGAAGCTGCTGCACTCCCAGGTGCTCCAACAAGCCCAGACTCACAGGATGCCAGAATCACAAGATCACAAAGACAGCTTGACTCTGAGGAGTTCTGACACAACCAGGATCACAGGAAGGACTGGCTCCAGTCAGATTTAGCAAGGGCAGGTAGCACTAGAGATAACAAGATGGCGGGGGGCAAGTGTAAGAAAATAAAAAACATAAACCAAGGTTATTTTGCATCATCAGAACCCAATTCCCCCACCATAGCAAGTCCTGGACACACTATTACACCGGAAAAGCAAGATTCAGATCTAAAATCACTTATCATGATGATGATACAGGACCTTAAGAAAGACATAATAGAACCCTCAAAGAAATACAGGAGAACGCAGGTAAAGAGCTACAAGCTCTTAAAGAGGAAACACAAAATACCCTTAAAGAACTACAGGAAAACACAATCAAACAGGTGAAGGAAATGAACAAAACCATCCAGAATCTAAAAATGGAAATAGAAACAATAAAGAAATCAGAAAGAGAGAGACCACCCTAGATATACCAAACCTAGGGAAGAAATCAGGAGTCACAGACGCAAGCATCAGCAACAGAATGCAAGACATAGAAGAGAGAATCTCAGGGGCAGAAGACACCATAGAAAACAATGACACAACAGTCAAAGAAAATGCAAAAAGCAAAAAGTTCCTAACCCAAAACATCCAGGAAATCCAGGATGCAATGAGAAGACCAAACCTAAGGATAATAGGTATGGAAGAGAGTGAAGACTCCCAATGAAATGGGCCAGTAAATATCTTCAACAAAATTATAGGAGGAAACTTCCCTAATCTAAAGAAAGAGATGCCCATGAACATACAAGAAGTCTAGAGAACTCCAAATAGACTGGACCAGAAAAGAAATTCCTCCTGTCACATAATAATCAAAACACCAAATGCACTAAACAAAGAAAGAATTTTAAAAGCAGTAAGGGAAAAGGGTCAAGAAATATATAAAGGCAGGCCTATCAGAATTACACTAGACTTCTCACCAGAGACTATGAAAGCTAGAAGATCCTGAGCAGATGTCACGCAGACCCTACAAGAACACAAATGCCAGCCCAGGCTACTATATCCAGCAAAACTCTCAATTACCGTAGATGGAGAAAACAAGATATTCTATGACAAAACAAAATTTACACAATATCTTTCCACAAATCCAACCCTACAAAGAATAATAGATGGAAAACATCAACATAAGGAGCAAAACTACACCCTAGAAGAAGCAAGAAAGTAATCTTTCAACAAATCCACACAAATCTAATTCCACCTCATACAACAAAAGCAACAGAAAGTGACAATTACCTTTTCTTAATATCTTAATATGAAAATTAATATTACCAACATATCCTAAGCAATTGAAATCCAAAAATATGAGGAATTAGAAATTTGTTGATTGTCATCCAATGGTCTCTCTAATTTGGTAATTGTAGAAATAGATCCAATATTGTACAATCTATATATACTTTCAGCTTGTTTGTGACAGTGTCTTTCTATGTACAACATAAGGGTCTTGAAATCTTGTTTCTCCTATCTCAGCCTTTCTATTAGTAGTACTGTTTATTTCATGTTATTACACTATAGTATGGTTTTCAGAACAGCTTATATATTTCAAAAGTATTTATATACCCAAAAGAAACATAGACAATTAAATTGGGAGGGGAGTGTAAGAGAACAACAAAGAGTGAGACTGAATGATTTGCCAGACGTTTCTAGCTCTTATATCAAGTTTGAAGAAGAAGACTTTAT